>CABEEJ010002825.1:78283-99251 GCA_901482245.1 Timema douglasi
CTGACAAGACATCTTGTGAATGTGAGGAATGCCAGGCCTCCACCGTGGTTCGGATTCCACGTTAAACTGTAGGTCCTCCATTTCATCTCACAATCACCCTACCATTACACATTAGCGTAAGTGCGTATAACCCGAACGGGTAGTAAGACGCGGTGCTAATAATAATAATAATTTATGAAACAAATAGCCGAAACTATTGTTGCTGCATTTTAGTGGGAATATTCCCTCATAGATATCATATTCTGAAAATTGAAAAATGACACCTGGACACGGGGTTCGATTCCCGTGTCCAGGTGTCATTTTTCAATGTTCAGAATATGAATAGTAATTTAGTCTAGCCTACTGGCAAAGGAGAGATCGGGGTTCAATTCACAGCTGGTCATTCTTGAGATATTTTTTTTCTAAATGTAATTCTTTTATCTCTATATGCAAGTACAGGTATATTTCCCCTCCATCCTACCTTCATAACTCCTACCCTATTAGCGGGAGTAAACGTGTATAGCCCGAACGGGTAGTAAGGCAATGAGCTAAAAACTAAGTCGAAAAACACCGAGCAGGGCCTTATCTAGTGTGTTGTGCTCATTATAGGAGCCAGGGGAAACCTTACTAAAATGGCAAATATCTATTTGTGCTAACTGGTATGTCTTTTTTAAAATCTGAATATTGTTTTTCTCATTAAAAAAATAACTTTACACGAATCTACACATTGAGGATCTTTGAGCGTAAAATACCCACTCCTCTTTCGAGTAGAAAAGATCTCCAACAAATAATGTCAATAGATATATTGTGTGTTTATTTCTACGACATTCTTAAATATTTAATTCGTGTAATCTCATTAGGCAAATATATATATTTATGGTGATTTAAAAAAGTAAACTAAATTATTATTATTATTATTATTATTATTATTATTAGCACCGCGTCTTACTACCCGTTCGGGTTATACGCACTCACGTTAATGTGTAATGGACACATTCACAAGATGTCTTGTCAGAGGTGAAGGAAGGGTTTGGTAATCAGATAAATCTTTGCCGGGACCATGGATTGAACCCCGGCCGCCAGCACAGAAGTCTGACACCTTACCCCTAAGTAAACTAAAGATTAGGTCTAATGTTAAAGGGGGTTTAATTAGTGAAGAACATATTTTAAATAACGGCTATTTCCATAAGCTACGGGATTTTTTTTTAAATAGTATATTTACTTAGTGTTAACATTTATCACTAATTCCCCTTTTACATTTATTTTTTTCCAAACTTGTGTGCATTTTTATGTATTTGAAATATCAATTTTGTGTTGACAACTACACATATGTTTTATGTTACATACTGTTTTTGTTTTGACAAATTCTGTGCATTTTAATTAATTTATTTTAAACAAATATTATTCAAGCGAAGTAATTTTATTTTTCCCGCTACATGTATGTCATTGTTCAACGCTCGAGTTATTTATCTGACCATAACATAATAATTGTTCAGATAACTGGACATTATTTTGTGACTAAATATTATATTGTGTTAACTGGGGAGGGGGCTAGACAAGAGACTTATTTCAAATAATGGTTTAGGGGGAAATCATCTCACATGGATAATTTACTAGCAGGCTGATCCATTATTTGTAATACATGAAACTATTCAAATTAGGACGTTCAACATCCGGCTGCTAGCATTTATATAATTCCTCCTTGCACAATACTAAGCTAACTATGGCAATCACAATTTAAATTTCTCGCTCAGCTTTCACTCATAAATTAAAATTTTTAACACTTATCTGATTCTCTGGAGTGGTCCTCCTGCCTTCTTCCCAAATTTCAATTTTCTACCGAAGTTAAAACGTCTTTCTTATTTTGACACTCCCCCCCCCCACCCTCAAGTCCTGGATCCCAATTTTGAAAGTCCTTATTTCGTAAATTTTCCTTGTTAAATGAGGTAGTCCTCCTAAAGATCTTCAAAATTTAAATTTTTCATCTTATTTCGAAGGGTCTTGGATTTTTCTGAACACACAACTAAACTCACTTTCTCTTTTTATATATTACTAGCATGAAGTACAGCTTTGCCCGGGAGAATAGTTTAGGGAAACTAAAAAGATTAAAAAGGGTAAAAATTAAATCAAATTAATTTTTAAAGGTTATGTAATAAGTTTAAAAAAGTTTTAAGTGTATAAAAGGGGCACTAAGGGAAAAGTGACGGACAGACAGACGGACAGACAAACGGCATTGTGTAAACCATGTTTTTGGTTTCAGGGGGTCATGAATCGTTGACATTTATCGAAATCTCGAGTTAGATTTTTTTGACAATCACAATGCTAGTAGATATAGATCGTTCCTTGTATTTATTTTGTTATTTTTAAACAGTAAATAAGGTAGTTTTAATTCAATATCTATCTGGCTTTGGCCTTGCTTACAATATGTCGAGTCTAGTATGAATTTGCTTTTTTTTCAGTAGGAAATTCAGGGGTTATTTTAATTTGTATAGCATTTATATCTTTTGAAATATAAATCGTAAACCTGGGTTTAAAAATTAGCTTATGCGCTCGACAAAGTTTTAATGCTCTTTATTTTAACAATCACATAATTAATGTATTTATTAAAATAGTCTTGAGTCTTAGGGGAGGCCAATTCCCAGTATCCCCCTCTCTCTTGGCAAACAGAGAGAGACTGCATTAGTCTTTTTTTGATGGTATAGCTACAATTTGAGGAAATACTTACAATTTCTATGTTAATAGGCTGTCGTTTATAAATAATCAGAACTATATGATATCTACTAAAATAACTGAATATTTTGTTTTTGCTTAGGAACATTTTTGACAGTATTTTTATTGTGATAAATTAATGGAAAACTATCACTTTATAAACATTTTCACGTAAATTAAAATGAATAGTGCGACACAATCTTACATACTTTCTCATACAGTAACTAGACAGAAGTTGGTTTACTTCCATTGTATATTACAATTGGGAATAAAATTTTCATAAATTTGTCGTCAGTAGCCCCTAAGGGAATGTCTGTGCGGTGCACTGTAACATTTATTTATTTTTTCAAACCTCTAAATACTTTAAGCATGATTGATCCTGCTAATTTTAAAGTATGGTACTGCAAGTAAAGACATGCCTACTTTGATGATCTACTACATTTTTATCTAAAGTAATTAATCATATTTTAAATATTAAAAGGGAAATAGACGAACTATTTTCAAAAATTAATTAAACAATTGCTTTGTATTCAAAATATAATAATTTTTTTAATGGGTATTTTTAATAAAACCTATGGGTTTTTTGGGGGGGCTGGATATAATTATAACAACCCTTTCTTAGCTAACTCTACTTGCTTTTGCATCTATATCATTTAAGTTTACCTTTTTATTTTTATTGTTAACTTATATGGTTGACGTGACTTGATATAAAATTAATTTAATTTTAATATAAAAATACTTTTTAAAAATACAATTTACATACAGTTGTTTGACACTTATAAACAATAGGAAACCCCCCAAAACAACATTACTCAATCATTTAAGGAAATCTTATATTGTTAGATTTCATTTCAACATTAGTTAATCACTAACTTAAAATAATTAATTTAAACCTTTTTTAAAGATTGGAAACTTTACAAAGATTTTTGTTTATTAATAAATAAAGAAGTGTTTAGTTTGTAATCGGTTTTATTTATAGTTATTTCCCTAACGCTAAAGGACTGAATTTTAAATATTATAGGAATTAAACACATGTGGAAATGTATTAACTTTTCCACAATTGTTTTATAAATTATTGTACAATATTACTTAATATAATATATATTTTTATTGTCTTTAGTTTTGAGTAGACTCTAATTTTGATCGTAAGAAGAATAAATGACCGTCACAAACGTTAGTAAAACTACATTGATTCATTCATAGCTCAAATAATGTTATTTACATCTTTAACTTTAGATATATATTATAAATAGGCCCACCTTTAAAATAATAATTAAGTAAAATGCCATCAACGTTGACCACTATTTTTTTATGTATTTATTTGTATTTTATAAACCTGTTCTTCCTACAAGAATTAGAGTATACCTGGCCAAACACAGTGACGGATGGTTTTCCACTTTATGGTTATCAAATTTCATTTTTTCATCCTTGTCAGAAGAANTACACTTTATAGTTATTAGATTTAATTATTTTTTTCATCCTCGTCAGAATAATGTTGGTGGATTTCCTATAAACAAACCTTCAAATGTACAAACTGAAAGAATGTCGACTGAGAACTACTACAGTTATGTATTATTTTGAAATAGAACCCCGGCCTTCCAAACATGAGCCGAGAAAAAGAGGAGAAACCCACCCTCTCCTTTCTTTGTCTCGGTATTTTATTGTTTCCCGCGAGTTGTGCAGTGTTGAAGGAATCTATCTTTGGAAAGAATGTATACCTGCCCGTCAGTCAACCCTACAGGCGAATAAATGTCTAGCTGTACACGAGTTGAATTAACAGAGGGGGAAATGGAATTGAAGTTCTCTACACGCACGAAGCGTAGCGGATTTGAAACAAAATAGAATGTATGGGGTTTCTACCTTAAGTGTTAAATTAATGGCCTGGAGTCTGGTTGTTAGGTGTATCCTATAATTATGTTGACCAAAACAAGTAGGTCTAAACATATAACTAGTATTCAAAGTTTTACTTTTTTTATTTCGAATTTTAAATACGATTTTTTTTTAAAATTTCGAATAGGCCTACCCTTAATGGATTCAAATAATTTGATATTTGATTGTTTGAAGATTTGAATGGTTTATCCCTAGTTAAAACACAACAAAATACGACGTCAGGTTGCGCAGAAACAATGCGCGACAGCTCAAACTAAGCCACTATGAAGAAAGTTATAACGAAGCATTCTAGTCAATCCAAACTAACTCTGTTGATTAACACAAGAGTCATTCTGAGAAACGCAGACTCCCCCCTTCCCCCTTTACTCTCGTTAAACCCTCTTCCCCCCCCCTCAACTCCCTTCCCTTCACCCCTGAGGAAGAAGCAGGGGGGTGGACTTACCAAACAGGCAGTTCGAGATCTCGGGGATAATTTTCCAACGAGCGGATGTTTTTGATGTCATAGCGCGCGCGAATTTCTTCTTGTATTTGGTTTCCCATGGGAGGGAGTGGGGGGNTAAGGGTTGAGAGGGTGTAGGGGATGATATTTGCATACGACTGCGATGAGGAAATTTCAATTTCAACGGGGAGAACAAATTCAGGAGCAACGACCTGTGAAACTGGTTTAAAACATATAAAAAAAATAAAGTGTTTTTTTTATCACCGAGTTTTACAACCCGTTCGCTTTATACGCATTATGTACTAGTTGTGATAGCGTGTAAGGGTGATTGAATTTAGAGGAAGTGTTCTCGCATTTGCTCGTAAAGTGAGAGTGGAAAATCCGTTAGGAAAAAAAAATCACCCGCAGTATACCTGGCCGGGTTTCGAACCTCGATCTCTCCTTCAATGGCGAGAGTGATGGCTTAGAACGTTTTACAACTGAAGGATTTTTTTTAAGACCGCATGCTTTGTATCTTCATAACTATTTTTACCGTCCTATTCCCGGAAGTTGATTCTTTGGGAGATGATTCCAAGGGGATCCCCCAAATATACGGCGTTAAGGTGGGAGGGTATGAAAAGTGAGTTAAGAGAAATATTTTTTTAGTTTTTATATCAAAGTAAAATTTTGGACAAAAATATCCAAATATTTCTTCAGTAGAAACCTAGAATTTAATTTTCTTCTCACGGTGATATCAACAGTTGTTGAATATCTGTCGAGGGTGCCGTGGAATTTAATGACAACTTTTTCTCTTCGTTTAAAAAGTGTCTCATCTAATGCCACCATGCTCATGAATGACAGATATTCAACAACTGTTGATATCACCACGCGAGGAAAATTAAATTCTAGGTTTCTACTGAAGCAATATTTGGAGATTGTTGACCAAAATAATGCTTTGATACAAAAACTGCAAAAATACTTCCCATAACTTCCTTACACTCATAACATGAGAATCTACCATTATGTGTTGGTCTAAGATTATTTTAGCAACGCGTCTTACTACCTGTTGTACGCATATGCACTAATTAAGTCAGTGAGCTAAGGATGATGAAGGTTTAATTCAGAGTACAGTAGCCCCATGGCTTCTTTGGTGCTGACTGACAGCTGTTCAACACATGTTTTTGCAGATCATAAGGTTCGGCGTAGGGATACATAATTTGGTCTGGTAACTTTTCAAAGCCGTCAGCTGTCAGTCAGCACCAAAGAAGCCATGGGGCTACTGTAAATGTACCCGCAATTGAAGGGAACGTTATTTTGAAAAACCACCATCAGTACACCCGAATAGGATTCAAACCCTGATCTCCCTATCATCGGTAGTCTAGACCAATACGAGAGTGACGCTTTAGACCATGCGGCCACCGAAGCGGATTTGGTTGAAGTTGACGCGGGGAGTTCGAGGATTGAACCCTGGACCAATAAACTGAGGGGTGTCCCCTTCCCCCCTCCCCCTCCAAGAGATGTTCTCTTCATTGTCGCTTGTCAATGTACAGCCAATGCGAGATTAGTGGGAATTTTGTTTCCTTATAGTTGGTAACCTTTACGTGGATGTGGGCATCCAGATGAAACAAACGCTATCGGGTTCGATGTTTGGTCAATACCTTTTACTATTATTATTTATTAGGAGTGTTTGAAGCTTCGAAGTGATAAAGTACAAGGTCAAATCTCTTTCGCTTCAACTTCGACACCCACATTAACCTTCGCATCAAATAATATAACCAGAGCTATGTGTGAACTGACTATCTTTAGTCTGGAGAGTCTGGAGTTTGGTTCCCGGACAGGTGTGGTTTTTATTTAATTTTTTCTCCTGGTGTGGATATGATTCTCTTTACTCTTTCTGTATAACTACACTAGCCGCCTTAAAACAATTATGTTAACGGGTTTTTGAAATTGATTATAAGATATAAAAACAAAAATATTAGGCCTAATCAAGCTAATCTATCATAAAAAAACTTTATTTTCACAGCTTTGCAACTATCGTAGATTATGTTAAGGAAGAACCTTCTAGAAAATACAAAAATATTTATTTTACATTCAATATTGATAACACTTTACTATATTATTATTATTGTTATTCTATATGTAGACCTATTGATAATTTATCAAAAGTGACAGCAGAGATCACCTTCATTGACGTATGAATATCTTGAAAGTGTTACAGTAGCTTCTATAAATGTTAAAAAATTCCTTGGTATATAAATTTGACTGTAAACACCGGGTTCAAGTAAAGATGAAGCTGCATGGTTATTAGAAAACTCATTAATTTTTCTTAGCCATATAAAATTCTAAACAAAAAACTTAATACATATTTTGTTCGTTAGTGAGCTCTTGTGCATAGTTTTATTTAATAGGATGCTGTGATCCACCGTATCAAATGCTTTTCTAAAATCAATAAATATGCAAGATTTTTAGATAAGTAGAGCACGTGTGAATTATAAAAATTTTGAATCTAGAAATAACCCTTTTCGCTAAAAAAGAAAAAAAGTACGTCCTTGCAAAACAAAAAACTTTTGTGACTGCAGCATCTGTGGTGCAAATTTCAATTTGGAAAGGGGGAGAAGTGATAAGTTAACCCTCGAAGAAATCCTCCTTCCTTTAACTTTCCTCTTCGTCTTCACCCGCCTCTCACGCGCCTACCTCGAACACTAAAAACTAGGAGCCTTTGAAGAGGCCGCGCCGCGCGCCTCCCCTCTTGAATGCCAAACAAGAAATTATTCTTATCTCACGCCAAGGAGGTCTGTATAAATATGGAACAGAACTCGTGCCTCGTTTGTTTTTACAACGAGGTTAGAAGCCAGGGAAACCAAGCAAGAGATGGTTGATTAGATTTAGAGACCACAAGATAGTAAAGGATAACCAATATCAAGGTTCATTTATGTATCTAAGGGTAGGACACGCACAAGAGACTTGCTCGGTAGCCATTCTGGTTTTATTCACGTATTGATGATTTATGACAGAACATCTTTAAGCGACACCTTTGCGATGCTGCGGAAAAACCAGCGTTTTTTTATGTCACTTAATGTTTTATAAATTCTCTCACTGGTCCGTTCTACAAACTACTCTCAACTATTAGGGTTGGTCTGATTTGAGAGAGCTGGTTTCATTCCCCGATCTGATAAATTGAGAACAATTTTTTATTCAACTTTTTTCTTTATTTATTTTAATACCATGGTTATTGAAGACTTGCTCTTATTGGTTTGGATAAGGAAGATAGAAAAGAGTGCACCTGCCTTCGCTTGAGAGTGAGTTTGGAAAACCAAAATAATGAGTAACCAGTGTACATCGAAACTCAACCTACCCGCGAACAGTAAGCCCATTTAATTAAAGTCTGGCGCTTTATACCATGTCACCGCCGGCGTGGGTATCTTGCTAAATTGATTTTCATTTAATAATTTTCGCCCCCTCATCTCGTGCCTTTAGGGCAGTCAGTGTTAGTTATGGGTATGTCGAATGGGCAACAGTACTCGTAGTATTTAGGGCAGCTCGTAAATCACGCGAAATAGAAAGTAAATCTTTATATATCATCGTTAAATATAAGTTATAAATATACAAAGTTTTAACAATTCAGATTTTATTTTATTTTATCAATGATTCATAGGCCTACTTTAAAAATGTCTTTACGTCACCAATTTCTCCTGAACGCTCAACCCGTCTCCTTTATCATAACGGTCGACGTTGGTGACTTTTCCACTTTTATGTTAACTTAAAAAAAAAACAGTTTCACTTTGAGGCCTCAGAATTAAACCGAGTACGTTCTGAGGGTGTAACAGTGGTGGTATGAGGTGGATGGACGGGGTAACTGTGTGTAAGAATGTAACAGTGGTGGTATGAGGTGGATAGACGGGGTAAGTTAACGTTCGTATGTTTGCAGTCTTTATATCAATTTTCTTTGGGCAAAATAGATAATATATGGCTCAAGTAGATAAGTTCAGTTTAATTTTCTGCATCAAGTAATATCAATATTTTTATTTTTAGCACTGCGTCTTACTAACCGTTTGGGTTATACGCATGCGTACTAATTACATCAGTGTTTTTTTTAGGGATTAGGAAGGTTATATTTATAAGAGGTATACCGGCTTTTTTTGTAGGGAGAGTGGAAAAACCAGTTTTTAAAACCACCCTCAGTACACCCTATCGAGATTAGAACCTCGATCTCCCCGTCATCGGCAGTCCAGTCTACTGAGAGAGTAGCGCGTTAGACCACGCGACCACCGAAGCGGATAACAGTTTGTTTAATATCTGATACGGACATTGTGGCAGCTGAACAGAAAGTTACCGACTTCGGTGGCCGCGTGGCTTAACGCGCTACTTTCACATTAGACTAGACTACCAATAATGGGGAGATCGAGGTTCGAATCTCGGTCGGGTGTACTGAGGATGGTTTTGCACTTTTTCTCTCCACGCAATTGCGGGTATTTTTCCTCTAATTATAACCTTAGTATTCCCTGAAACCATCAGTGTAATTAGTATATAAGGGTATAACCCGAACGGGTAGTAAGAAGTGGTGCTAAAAACCAGAAAGTTTTAAAATGAAGGAAAAACGTTTTGTTAAAATGCCAATATGGCCATGTCAAATATTAAAAAACTGTTGATATTACTACGTGTTGAAAATTAAACCAAACGGATTTACTGAAGCAATATTTGATTTATTTTAGCCAAGTTGTATTTTTGTTAAAAAATACAGATCTTAACACACGTTCCATTCCATATAATTCCTAAGGGTCCCGCCTACTTGAAGGGAGATATCCTCCCAGAGCTATATTTTTTTATGGGAATTACAGTTCTGAAGCTTCAAAACCACAAAACCAATTTTCAATTATCTTAGAACGTTCTGTTGTGACGGTGTAAAAACATAATTCTATTTGTTTGAGGAAGGTTAAATTCTTGTGTTATTTTTACCATCTACTTTGAACTAAGAGCAGATAAATTGGGTACACTCGATCTAAATTCAACCATCCTCATCCTTAAATTATTATTATTAGCACCGCGTCTTACTACCCGTTCGGGTTATACGAACTTACGCTAATGTGTAATGGTAGGGTGATTGTGAAGATGAAATGAAGGACCTACAGTTTAACGTGGGATCCAAACCACGGTGGAGGCCTAGCATTCCTCATCCTTAAAACATTAGCGTAATTAGTGCACAGGCGTCTAAACCGAACATGTAGTGAGACACAATTAGAAGAAAAAAAAGAATCAGGTCATCTATTTTAACTGAGTAATTACTTTTACAAACTTCACATGTAACTTTGGCTAAATTTATTTGCAGCTCAGACATAAGTGAGAACACAAAATTCATATTCAAAATAAAATACAGAAAACATATTACTAATAATAATTGTTGGGCTTGTTTAAAAAAAAAACTTTTGTTTTCTTTTAGTATTAGGTTCCATTTAGTCACGTACCACAGGTTGAAAACCAGTGTGCTAAGTAAAAATGTATTTCTACGCCCCCCTACCCGCCTTACCCCTAATTTAAAAATCTGTGGTGATGGCATCTCCACCAACGGTAAAAGGGAAGGGGATGTTCCCCTTTTTTTATCTCCAGATGATTTCTGATTCCAACCGGCTGGAGGGGCAGAAATAAAGTTCATCATGAGTGCCTTGACATTCAGATTTATCTTCCCCTCTTCTCCCTCACAAACACACACTCCCCCCTCCTCCCTCTTTACCCCTTCCCATCGAGGAAAGCACAGAGCACGACGACCTTTCAATAAATCTCCTGGAGTGTAACAAAACAACGACGAACTCTGACGGCGGAACACTCAGTTAAATTAGCCATTTGTCACCCGATATAAACCTCCCTCTTATGGTCGAGTGTCAGAAGTTCAACACAATCCCGGGTTCGATTCGGTGTTGGTTTTAAATTTATCAGGGGATAGGAAATCAAGTTTAATTTGCAAATATCAACTTAAAAAATATATATATATGCTGTCATATCATGTTTTTATTAAGTTTTAAATACAATATGTTATAGACTTTTTTTTTACTCTTCATTAATGATACATTTGAACACAAAGCTTCTATTTTATTAATATTATTATTATTATTTGGATTTTAAAACTCGTTGACACAAACGTGTCATTAACACAAATAAAAACTTAAAAATATTTAAATAAAATAGAACATGAAAGTTACAGTCAAATACATTTAATTGAAAAGTTGCCAGATAACGTTTTACGTATTCATACGTCAAGTCATGTTATCTGCAGCTGTCACTTTAGATATATATTATAAATACCTGTAAAATATCACTGATAATATAGTAAAGTGTTATAAAGGCTGATCGCAAAAAAAAAGTATTGTATTTTCTAAAAGTTCCTTTTTATGATCATTTGGGCTGTACGTAATATATCATAAGGTAGACATTGATGTTTGCGACAAAACGCCCATCTTAGGTCTCTGTATACTTTCCCGCATTACACTTGTGTATGACATCTTGCTTCTTTATCTATCTCACGGGGTTTAACGCCGGAAAAAAATGTCTTGATTTCAGTCACATTCGCGACAGTGGTTTTAGATATGTTATTGTTTTTGAAGTGATGGTTGCTCTTCTTGTAATATTGGGAAAGTTTAAAGTTTAAAAGCATTGAGACTGAATAATATAATATATTTTACATAGTAAAATTTATATACATATATTATTGAGGCCTTTGACCCTGTCGAGTACAAGTCTAAAACCTATTTTGTGGGATGGTGGGCGGGAGGGTTAAAGTCGTGGCGTGGCTTCACAACCGACCAAAGTATCCTTCCTCGGCAACAAGAACAGATGGATCACGGAAACCGTAGATGGCGCTAGCTACTGGACAGGTCTTGCGGAAAAAATCATAGGTTTGGAAATGTAAGTTTTCTCGAGAACGAGTGAAATTTTTATGTTAATATTTTCAACACCTCTTCTTAGACAATGTATCGATGTTTATTAATTGTTACCGACAGATTTACTTCCCATCCGTAGGAGGTTGTGTTATAGATTTGTTATCGACCAATAAAAATCCGTTAACTTTGGATGGGTCTTAACCCACGAACATCAAATTCTGAGGCAAGCACTTTACTCCAAGACTACCGAGGTCAACATATTTAGAGTTTGTCAGGATATCATACCTACAGTGTTATATACTACAACCTGAAAACATGTGTCTAGCAGTATGACAGGATATCATACCTACAGTGTTATAATACTACAACCTGAAAACATGTGTCTAGCAGTTTGACAGGATATCATACCTACAATGTTATATACTACAACCTGAAAACATGTGTCTAGCAGTATGACAGGATATCATACCTACAGTGTTATATACTACAACCTGAAAACATGTGTCTAGCAGTTTGACAGGATATCATACCTAGAGGGAGAGATATCAGTGTTATATACTGCAACCTGGAAACATATGTCTAATAGTATGACAGGACCAAACACTAATCAGTCAAACGGACTGAGTGGAGATACGAGATTGATGCACCGGGACTTCCCCTACCCAGCCCGCCCACCCCCACCTCACTCTCACCCCTTACAGAATAAAGGGGTAACGTCTCCAAGATTGTCTTGAGGACTGGGGTAATTGTGTGGGGAAATGCGATATTCAAGAGTCGCGAAAAAGACGAGAGGAGGGCGTACAGTCGGTTCCGATACAGTTGACTACCGTGGATATCAGGGTGTTCTGGGGGTAGTATTACACGTGATATTCTTACCGTGGTTTCTCTCCTCCTCTCTCCACGCCCATACAGGTGTTTCCACTATTGTATAATCTATCTTATATTAAGTTAGTAATAATGTTTGCTGACTATACTTTTGAAAAAATAATGTTCTGGTACGGTCTAAGTGTTATTCACAAGTACTTTTCAAATATATATTTTATAAAAATGACACCTGAATACGGGGATCAAACTAGGGACATTAGAATTATCCCGAAGATGCCCGGGTTATCCCCCCTGCCGGCCATCGGGGCATGGTCTGAGATCGTCAACTTCTTTTTATAGCATAAGAAGGCGATCACGGGTACCGACGGCTGTGTTTCTGATAGACATAAAGTAGCTGACGATCGCACATGTCCATAATAGACTCGTCCTTAAAATCCTGATATTAATATCGTATTTATTTGGGTTAAGTTAAGGCCATTGGTATTTCTTGCACTTAATCATTTAGATATAACATGTATACATACTTATATTATTGTCCATTCTAAACAATAATTTAAAACCAATTAAAATGTTCGCAAAGAAATTGTTATCTACATAATAAATACATATATCATTACATAATTGAGTACATCTATGGACATATTAAAATATAAATAAATAAAGATAACCAAACTAAATAAAAGTAGACTCGCGATTATCCGAGGCTCCGTACTAACCGAGGCACTTTAACTGTCAAAGTGTTCAATTTTAACACAATATTTATACAATAGTTAAATATTGTACACAATAGTTTTTTACTTCAACCCGCCTCGGTGGCGTAGTTGGCTAACGCGCTTGTTATGTTGAGCTCTACTGCTGATGATGGTGAGATCAAGGTTCGAATCTCGGTCGGGTGAACTGGGGGTGCTTTTTCCTAAATGGTTTTCCACTCTCCTTCCACGCAAATGCGGGTTCACTTCCTATAATTCAACATTCCCAATTCCTAATCCATTAGAGTAGTTAGAACTTAAAGCGTATAACCCGAACGGGTAGTAAGACGCGGTGCTAAATATTATTATTATTATTTTTACTTTAATGTATATATAAATATACTGTATCACTACAAAGTACTGTTTACAATACTTTTGTACAATACTGTAGTTGAACGCATGATAAGTGACGTGATAACCAATTACGAACAACAGCCATAACACTGTGCTGTACAATATAGATCCTACACGCTCCGTGTTATCCGAGTTTTTTAGTGACCAAGGTTTGCGCGGTTCAAATTACCTCGGTTAATCGCGAGTCTACTGTAGAGGAGAAAAATATGTAAACAAACATATATTTTTTTATCAGTGAGTCTTACTCTTACCGTGGGTTATATGATTATTTACTAACTATTCTAATTTGTTAGAGATGAGAGGAAGGGTAACCACATTTGCGTAGAGAGAGAGAGAGAGAGTGGGAAACCGTTTAGGGAAAACCACCGACAGTACACCCGACCACGATTCGAACCCAGAGCTACCCGTCATCGACAATCCAATATATTGCGAGGATGACGTATTAAACCAGTTCCGGAAAAAATATGGCCTGCGGGCCACATGTGGCCCATCACGTATTTTTATGTGGCTCCTCGCGAGCTTTAAATATTTATCTGCAAAAAAAAATTTACAAATAGTAGAATTAAACAAAATTACTAAAGGAAATACAATTTCTTTTCACCTTTTAACCATACATATAAACATTTATTAAATACCTCAGTTACTAAATTTACACCGGATGTTAAAAAAGTGGTTAAAAATGTAATAAAAATTGCATTCATTTTTTTAAGTTTTGTTTTATTTGACCATAACCTACTCATTTTTTAAAACGTATTGTCCATATAAAGAAAAACCCATTGCGTCCTCCAAAAAATTTTAATTTTATATGGTGGCCCATTATTATATTTAAATTCTCGATAAGGCCCCATTTTTGAAAATATCTACCCGGGTCTGCCTTATACCATGTGACAACCAAAGCGGGTAATTTCACAAATTAAAATAAAGTCTTGATTAATTATTAGATTGGTTGAACGTTATTTGAATATCAGAGAGCTTACTGTTTAAAGAACAGAAATAAAAAAGAGTCTAGGTTTTTTTGTTATCTGAGAAGATTGCACCGCTAGTAATCTAATAGTGAGGACATTGTTTGTTCAATAAACGAATCATCTGCATCGTCGAATACAAGAATAATTGGGTTTTGACTCTGGTCGCAGTTGGAGGTTTTCGGATGGCCCCTCTGGCCCCTCCCCCACCCTTGGATCAATTCTCGACCGGATTGATTCAGGACGGGTCAGGATCGTGTCACGTGACTTTAACTGATTGGTTTTTTTTTATATTCTATCTTGTTTAGCCGTCCAAGGAAGAATTAATCTGATTTCTTTAAGAGTAAAAAGTGGAGGGGAGGTTGGATAAGTATTTTTGTCAGTGCTTTCTCTTAAATTAAAAATGTACTATATTCATGAACATCTTCGGGCGCCAGATTTTGACGTATTATTTATCCTTAAATCAAAAAATTATTATTATTATTATTATTAGCACCACGTCTTACTACCCGTTAGGGCTATACGCACTTACGCTAATGTGTAATGGTAGGGTGATAAATCCGAACCACGGTGGAGGCCTGGCATTCCTCACATTCACAAGATGTCTTGTCAGAGGTGAAGGAGGGGTTTGGTAATCAGAAAAATCTT
Organism: Timema douglasi; assembly: GCA_901482245.1. Classification (NCBI taxonomy): domain Eukaryota; kingdom Metazoa; phylum Arthropoda; class Insecta; order Phasmatodea; family Timematidae; genus Timema; species Timema douglasi. Next base: position 93,690 of record CABEEJ010002825.1, read on the forward strand.
TGCCGGGACCAAGGATTGAACCCCGGCTGCCAGCACAGAAGTCCGACACCTTACCCCCTAGACCGCCAGGTCACCGCATAACTCAAAAAAGAAGATTTTATTATTCTATCACCGCGTCTTAATACCCGTTTAACTTATATGCTTATGTAATAATTTGGCTAGTGGTTTTAGTGATTAAGAAGTTTATATTTATAGGAAGTGTGCTCGCATTTGCACGGAGGAAGATTGTAAGGCAATTTAAAAAAAATCTCAGTAAGCCTACATCCTTTCCGGGGAGGTGTTTTACATCTCCCGATGAGACGAGGTCGGGGTGATAGTGAGTATGAGAGTGATAGTGAATATGAGGGTGATAGTGAGTATGAGGGTGATAGTAAGAGGATGATAGTGAGTATGAGAGTGATAGTGAGTATGAGGGTGATAGTGAGTATGAGGGTGATAGTGAGTATGAGGGTGATAGTGAAGTATGAGGGAGATAGTGAGTATGAGGGTGATAGTGAGTATGAGGGTGATTGTGAGTATGAGAGTGTGGAACCAGTGGAAACACTTAAACTTATCATAAGCCTAATCAACCCAAACCTAAAGACCTTTGGGATAATTCCTCTTTCAGGAAAAACATTCGGGGTACCAGCCGGGACTCGAACTCGGCACCTTTAGGCTCATAGCCAGGTGCACTGACCACTACACCACGTGGCTAGTTACTCATGTATTGATATACAGTAAATCATTTGGTTCAGAAATTTATCTTCGGACACACTTGTTAAAATAAAATACATAGTGGATTAAAAAAATAAATTCGTTCAAAAAAATATCACTTCCGACTTTTGTAGAAACGACGGTCGTCCTTGTATTGATACAAAAGCCGGTGATTTACGACCTGCAATCTATCGAACTGGTGTAAGCCCTTAAAGCTCAGAGGTTAGGTAAGGTTAGGTCAGGTCGGGATGAATTATGACAGAGGCGGCTTGGTGTAGTGTCGAGTGAAGAAAATTGTCAGGAGAAGGGGGAAAAGTCAAAGAAGGTGGGGGGGTTGATTAATGCCCCTATGAAGGGTTGAAAGTAGAAATATATGATGATATATTTAACCACATATATACTAATTGGACTAAGGATGAAAAAGGTAGAATTAAGAAGAAATGTATCCACATTCACGTGTGAAGTAATAGCGGAGCTTAGACAATATCCGAACCACGACATTCACCTTTGACGAAAAATAAAAGACTAGGTTACACCGACGCTTTGGTTCATATGTCCGTAAATCTGGTTAGTACGGTAAGTAAAATTTCACGAGCTCGGCTTGAAGCTCGGCCTCACAAGTTTGGAGTCAGTCACGTGGCCTTATAAGTCTTTTTGCTCGCGCACTCGATTCTTACCTGTTTCAAAAACATTAGGTCCTAGCTACACTTTACACAAAAATAATAATAACAATAAGTGTTAAGACTGGCCCGCTGAAGGCGAACAGATCAGTGTTCGAATCCCAATCGGATCAATTGAGGGTAGTTTTTTTTCCCCTAAGTGGTTTCCCACTCTCCTTCTACGAACATGCGGGTAGGTCACCTCTAAAATGCTTCCTTCCTCCTCGACCTCCCTCTACCCCCTTTAGAGTAGTTACCATCTGCCTTCTCGTGCTTCTAGAAATTCTAGAATATTCTCTACCAGTAACAATTACCAACTAAAACCAATCGGCCGTTATATGAGCAGCGTTAACTCTAGCTTTCCTGAATTTGGTTTCTAACATGAAAGAATAACTATAATCAAAGAGTTATTTCAGGAATAGTCTTTGTCATTAAACTGCTTCGGTGGCCGCATTGTCTAACGCGCTACCCTCGCCAGTATACTAGATTTCCAATGACGGGGAGATCGGGGTTCGAATCTCGCTCGGGTGTACTGAAGTTTATATTCTAAAATGGTTTTCAACTCTCCCTCCACGCAAATATGGGTACACTTCTTATATATAGGTGACCTGGCGGTCTAGGGGTAGGTAAGGTGTCAGACTTCTGTGTTGGCGGCCGGGGTTCAATCCTCGGTCCTGGCACAGATTTATCTGATTACCAAACCCTTTATTCACCTCTGACAAGACATTTTGTGAATGTGGGGAATGCCGGGCCTCCACCGTGGTTCGGATTCCACATTAAACTGTAGGTCCTCCATTTCATCTCACAATCACCCTACCATTACACATTAGCGTAAGTGCATATAACCCGAACGGGTAGTAAGACGCGGTGCTAATAATAATAATAATAATAATCTTATATATAACCTTATTTTTAGCACCGTGTCTTACTACCCGTTCGGGCTTACACACTTATGTACTAATGGTTTTAGGGATTGGGAAGATTGAATTAGAGGAAGTTTACCAGCATTTGCGAGGAGGGATAGTAGAAAACCACTATGGGGGGGAAAAAACTCAGTACACCCGACCTAGATTCGAACCTCGATCTCCCCGTCATCGTCAGTGTAGTCTATTGCGAGAGTGGCGCGTTAGACCATTTGGCCACCGAAGTGGGTAATATAGCGCATCTAATCCTCCGAATTATCAGCGTAATTAGTACAAAATCTTATCATTTATTACTATATATTTATTTATTGTGAATTGTTTCCTAAAAAACAATTACTACAAGTGTGTGTACCTCTGTAAAGTCTGTGTATATCAAACCGGAGTTAAAATAAGACTCTCCTCTGAAACTTAAAAACCGAGGTTAGTCCGTTTTTATCCCGAGAAGAAGCGCTATAAAAAAAAGTCACCCTCAGGCCCCGAGTAGCGCCTTGTACCATTACCTCAACTTCTAGAAATTAAAGAACAATCAGGAGTCTGGTGCAACACTGGACTATGACATGATCTTATTCAATAAGATACGTTCTACTTAGTAATATAATATAGAGTCATAGTGTAATCAGTCAAGGTAAGATTGCTACCTTGCTTGGTTCCACCATGGTGGTGACCTGGCGGTCTAGGGGGTAAGGTATCAGACTTCAATGCTGGCGGCCGGGGTTCAATCCTCGGTCCCGGCACAGATTTATCTGATTGCCAAACCCTTCCTTCACCTCTGACAAGACATCTTGTGAATGTGGGGAATGCCAGGCCTCTCCACCGTGGTTCGGATTCCACGTTAAACTGTAGGTCCTTCATTTCATCTCACAATCACCCTACCATTACACATTAGCGTAAGTGTGTATAACTCGAATGGGTGGTAAGACGCGGTGCTAAATAATAATAAATATAATCATATATATATATATTAAGGCCACATCTTACCACCCGCTCAGGTTATACGCTTATGTACTAATTACGCTAATAGGTTAGGAATTGGGAAGGTTGAATTAGAGGAAGTGAACCCACATTTGCGTGAAGGGAGAGTGGAAAACCATTTTGGAAAAAAAACCACCCTCAGTACACCTGACAGAGATTCGAACCTCGATCTCCCCGTCATCGGCAGTCAGGTCTACTGCGAGAGTAGCGCCTTAGATTATGCGGCCAACGAAGCGGGTTAGACTATATTTGCGTGACAGTTTGATTATTATTTTAAATTTCATATTTGAATTTTAAAATGTTTCTTTATTAATTAAATAAAAATATTGCCACTCAATTATACGAGTATGTCACTGAGTTATAAAATTTAATTATAGTTAAAAATTAGACCACGTGGTGTGTCCCAACAATTGTTAAGAAGTAATCTAAAAAAAATAGTTCACATATTATATAATTATTATCTTTATTTCGCTATTCAACCAGAATAAATTAATATCCAGTTAAATATTTTATTAGCTCTTACACAACTCAACATCAAATAGTGTTTCTTTTTCCCCCCCTGCTTTTATTACTACCCTTTGCAAAGTCCCCTTAAATCAAATCAAAATATCCCACTTGCCTTTTTTTTCTTTCACAGAGTTTCCCCTTAAGACGACGTCCTTAGTCTTCTCTTTTTTGAGTGTTCACGGCATTTGCCGATAGAGATCTCTAGCGTCGCTCTGGAAACGACGTCAAAGGGAGAAGTGAAATACAAGCTCCGCTACATCTTGTGACTAGGATTCGTCCGCGGCTATCGAAAGTAGTAAGGAGGGGGAAAAGGGTAGAGGAGTGGGGGGAAATAACGCTGGTAAGTGAGTGGAGGGGTTAAAAAAAAAGACGTGTGAAGCCTGCCCCTGGGTAAAAGACACATTATTCGTAAAGATCAAAAAAAAGAGGAAGGAAAGTAAAGAAGACTCCGTTCATTCCTCTAGGGACAACGTATCGCGGCTGAGGATAAGAAGGCACTAAGTCGGCCGTAATGTTTTGTTTTACATTCTCACGATCCCTCGGAGAAAGAGGGTATTGTGATCGTCAAAACCTCGATATTTAGGTAGATGTTTACGCATCATGGCTCTCTGACCCCAAATTAGTCGTTTTTGTATTGCCGTGTGTCTGTTACGAAACCAAAACCATTTTATAGATTGGGCTAAAGCTTGGTATCTATGATTCTCATAAGGTTACCTAGATTTAAAAGAATTTCTTGAACTATCTACACAAACTTAAAATTAAGGGTAGTTTATTTAAGAGTGTAAAAAGAAACTTTTTCTCAAAATTTAGATGAAGTAGCGAGAAAGTCAGTGTGGTGCACTTTAAAATTTATTTTTAATGAGCTGCTTTTTTTTAAACGGTATATTTTGTGTGAGGTGTTTTTTAGATTATACAATTGGCGCGGGTTGCCTATCAAGCCATACGGTATCTCAATCCTTCCCTTGGGGATCCCTTCCTTTCCTATTACGGTTAGCAGGGGGGGTTGTGATTCAATTCCTGGCTATTGAATTGAGGATGTTTGTTTCCATGCTGTGTTTTTTTTCAAAGCTTTACTCCGATAGAAAAACTGGTAAAATTTAATTAAATAATAATGACTGTACGTATAACATGGTTTAAAGCAGGGGACGCGAGTTAATGTAACTATTTTTGAAGTTTTTTTGTATAGCAAGAATGGTTTTTTTTTGCTAAAATAAATAAAACAAACTACTCCATTGGATACATTTAATATAATGTTTTTACATGTGGTGATACCAAGTTATTTAATGTGCACTTTCTAAACATATTGATTGTATCAGCACATGACTTACAAACTAACTTGATTCTATAACAGATACAACATCCAGCCCCCCCGGCCGTTAATTCATCAATGTAAAAGTGTAAACCAGCATTTCACCAATGTTACATTTTCCGGTCATACCAGTAATCGAACCTGGGATTCTTAGCTCAGTAGACAGACTCGCTACCGACTGAGCTAAAGTGTCGGACCGCGTAGTAATAGCAATATTTATTGAATATAGGTCAAGGCCTTTGCAGAATTTGAATAAGATTTTTTATATGTAGATAAAAAAAACTGGTCAAAATCCACTAAACATTTTTCTAGGTGGGGATTGAGGGAATCGGATAGAACATTTTTACTAAACCTTTTGTCAATTGGATGACTTGAAGGAAAGAAGAGGATTCTTCTGGAAGCTGAGGAAGGAGTCAGAGGACAGGGTGCATTGGAGGTCTAAGTTCACCGACAAAAGATTGGAACTGTCGTCAGACATAATACCTAATAGTTATAATTT
>CABEEJ010002826.1:0-87424 GCA_901482245.1 Timema douglasi
CCCCCCGTTTTAGTTGTATACCCTCTAGAAACTATTTGGAGTTGTCCTTTCTTAACAAATTCTTGAAAAGTGAATGCCTCTATAAGATATTTGAAATTTGATACAAAGTCATCTTTAAGCTTCATATTAAAAACTCCAAATATTTTTTGGGGGGTCGACCCCTATAAACCCCGTATGCTCATGCAAATGAGGAGCTACTTGAATGAAAAAGTATATAAAAAGTCTATAAAACTTATATAAGTGTCGGAAGGCTCATTGTGGTGACCACATGACGCCCACTATTCGCAGTGGTTGACATGATCTTTATCAGCAGACGGTGGTCACTCGTTGGGTATGGTTCGATTGCAGGGTGATACCATGGAGTTTTTATTTTTATTTTGGCAATTTAATTTAACTTTTGATAGGGCTGTGTGAGTAGCCGAAAATTCTAGTTCGAGTCAAGTTTTAGTAGTTGCTCGAATTCGACTCAAAGCTTTTTACAAAACTCAAAAAATTTGAGTAGTAGGAATTGTCGATCTTTTTCTACTATAGTTTAATTAATTTTATTCACTTTTAATATATCATTTCATAGCAAATAAAGTACCTCTATATTTCGTTTTGATTTTAATTTGATTGAGAAATAATTATTTAATTGTTCGCGTAAGTAAACATATTTGTTATTGACCCAAGTAGGCCTATCTGGGGGTTGTGATGATGAAATTGGCGTGGTCTTGATTTGATGTTCACTTTACACATACAATTAGGTCAGAGAAATATGGCTTATTAAGATGAGTTGTATTGAAGGGTCGTGGTGACGAGAGTTGTGAGCCGCGGTGGTGATGCATGTTCATCTTTTAAAGAAATACTTCGCGAACTAAGGAAACACCGCGTAAAAGCACAAGAAAGCAAAGTGTACCACCCTCACAAAAATAAATTCATGAAAAAAGGGCGGTAGACAGAAAAAATGTGATAATTATATAAAATAATAATAAATGAATATAATAAATATTTAATTAAGTAAAGAATAATGAGATTTATACTAAAATAATAAAATACAAAGAAATAAAGACAAAACACCCTTTGTCTAGTTAAAAATAAACTGTGCATTTATATTATAATATATTTAAAAATTCGAATTTGTAGGATTTCGAATTTTTTTACAAAAAATTTGTTTGTACTTATTCATGTTTTATTGGTGGACCTATTACATAAATTAAATTTGAAATATTTATTGTTCAAATAATGCTCTATACTACTCAAAAAAAAAAAAAAGTATTTTTCATTCAAACTCGACTCGAGTTGGAATTTAGGTGGAAAATGTCTACTCACACAGCCTCATTCCCCCTCTCCAGAAATTTTCTAGTTATTATTAACAATAACAATTAAAAAATTAAACCCATTCAAATCTATGTTATAGTCACTACTAGTTGTACCGTCACGTAACATCTAACTAGCCAGTTGCTAAGCGAGTCACCGCCGTTCATCCAACTGAGATTCGAACCTCCATGTCCCTGTCAATAATTGACCATTCAGATTAGATACAATTCAGGATTTTGTGGATATTATGAGAATGGATACAAATCAGACATTGTATTTGTGATGGGTGCTTGTTTAAGAAATGTCTGAATGGATCCCATTCAGTTGTCTTGGACCAGCAAGGGTTTTGTTTTGTAGTTCGCGAAGGTAAAGAGCGGGAGGAGGCCGGGAGAGGTGAGGAAAGTTGATTCAACAAGGTGACCTGGCGGTCTAGGGGTAAGGTGTCAGATTTCTATGCTGGCGGCCGGGGTTCAATCCTCGGTCCCAGCAAAGATTTATCTGATTACCAAACCCTTCCTTCACCTCTGACAAGACATCTTGTGAATGTGGGGAATGCCAGGTCTCCACCGTGGTTCGGATTCCACATTAAACTGTAGGTCCTCCATTTCATCTCACTATCACCCTACCATTACACATTAGCGTAAGTGCGTATAACCCGAACGGGTAGTAAGACGCGGTGCTAATAATAATTGATTCAACAATCTTGAAGATATACTAGTAGCACTGACTAGCGCGTTAGCCAACTACGCCACCGAGGCGGGTGTATTTATTTGTTAAAGTACATTAAGGCCGCACAGTTCTCAAACATAGTGTTACGTGAATTAACATGTTTTTACTTTATCTGATTGAGAAGATGGTCTGTATTTCACAATTTTTTTAATCATATTTTTAGGAATTGACAGTTTTATATAGCCTAATATAATGTGATGTTTTCTTCTTTTATTTTTGACTCCTCCCCATTAAGACGATACTCTTTCAATAGACTAAACTACCGAATCTCGTTCAGGTGTACTAAAGGCGATTATTCCAAATTGGTTTTACACTCTCCCTTCACGCAAATGCGAGCACACTTCCTAGAATATTACCTTCCTTGTATCTAAAATAACTAGCATAATATAACATAAACGTATAACTTGAACTGATAGTAAGATGCAGTGCTAAACATTTTTTTGACCCAACCAACACACAAATATTATCACATGGTCACACATAAATATTATCTTAAAGTAATTGGTATATTTGCGAGTTTAAAAGTCGATGTAGATTTCCTACGCAATCGACTAAAAATTGACGTGAGATCGACCGAGTAAGTGGCCGACTCTTGCTCTAATCTATTCTTTCTTATCAGTGAACAATGATCACATGATGTTCACATCACACTTAATCTATTATCATAGTTTATCTGAAAGGTATAAATGATTCATTGGAAATATAATAAATGTCTCTCTAATTATTTCACAATATTTTTATGTGCATTGTTCAAACAAACAAAAAAAAGTGATTGGTTTCAATTTTGGCGCTAGGATTCAGCAGTCGCTTGACTTACGTAGTAATTGGTTACGTCACAGGTCACGTGTATCGTATCGGCCACGTTGTTGGGTGTTAGCAGCCGGCCAACTGGATCACAAGTCAGCTTGAAAGTTTCTTGGCTCTGTGTAATGGTCAGTTCGCGACCGCGTGATATACGAAGTGAGAGTGATTCATTTAGAGACCTGTATTTTAAATCGTCGAGTCAAAAGATCTGGAATTCTTCTTGCACCTGGTCTTTGGAAAACGTCAAGATGGGTTTGACAGGAACTCCAGCGGTGGTCAAATACCTCATGTTTATCTTTAACCTAATATTTTTGGTAAGTGATTTAACGCATACTAAAATCTTTCGCAATGTTATTTAAATTAATCGTCATATAATTGTTATTCTAGATAAACTTGTATAACATACAGCAGTATAGTATTTCATTGCGTCTTATGTAATTTAGCTCCGCTGGTGTGATTGTAATAAGACCATTTCGTCCGGTAATGCTAATACTTAGTTATCTGCATACGCCTTAGGCTTTGTGATTTTTGCTATCACGTCATGACCACTGTTTCGCAAGTAAAAAGCCCAGAACAGTTAAAATGGGGTGTGGTATTGTCGAAATTATATGTGCTCTACACAGGTTTTAGTTTGTATAAGCTGATTTTAGAAATTAAGTTACGTAATGTTTCAAATTAGCGAGTCAAACTGGTCTTGTCGAACAGGTAGCGAGCGATAGCGTTTACATTCAACAATGCTTTCACCTGCTGAAACCAAGGCCTCGCTAATTCATATGTATTTTTATTTTTATCACTTTTACAATTTAAAAAATGTCACCTTTCATAAATAGACTATTTTTTTTACATATTTTAATTGAAATAGGCAATAAAGCCAACAGAAGATATTTTTTAAAATTGTAATTTGTTGAAATAATGGTATCACAAACAATGCTCTCACGTAAACCTTTTAAAGTCAAAATGTGCAGCCAAATGAGATATGCGTTGATTTAGCTTAAAGATAAATTCTTGGAATGAAAGAGAATATACTTATTTTTATTTAGTTTATTTAAAGATAAAATAACTGAAAAGTACGAAACCAGTTTCTTAATACTTTCGCAGGATTTACATTTTTTGCGTGCTAAGACAAAAAAAAACTTACCACCAACACCACCACTGCTTTGACAGGCAGTATGGCGGTCGGAATGTTGACATTTAGTATCCTGTTAGTGCTCATTAATAATCTCTCACAATTCTTCTTGCTCGCCCGTACTGCATTGAGTTGAAAGATTGTTTTTGAATTGGTATATAATTAATTATGAATATTTTGTGTGGAATTGTATAGTTTTAATGATATGTTTGCAAATTCTCCCGTTTCGCGATCTACATTCTCAACATGTCATGGGCGTACTAAGGGAGCTTTAGTGGAGTGTTAAAAGTCCTTCCCCTTTCCCTCAGATCCCCCAAATCGTTTTGAACTCATTAATATTTTTTAACATTCTTTTTTTTGGGGGGGGGGGGGACTTCACAACAATTTGACCCTCTATCCCCCCCCCACCCAATTCTTTCCTGCAAAGTAATTTCTCAGCTTTGTGTAGTGTAATAATAGGCGCGCGAAAGAATCTCTTCCAACATTAACAACATATTTTTCACAAGCTCTTAGAAGGTTTCGCCAGTCCCCCTATTCTTCATCTTGTCCATATCGTCAAACCAGCATACCTTCCTTTACCCCCACCTCTCCCCTCCCTCTTTTTCCTTTTAACATGACTAAGTTTGATAAGGTATAAACATAGTATTAATAATATTTAGCACCGCGTCTTACTAACCGTTCGGGTTATACGCTTTAAGTTATAATTACGCTAATGGATTAGGAATTGGGAAGGTTGAATTAAAGGGAGTAAGCCCGCATTTGCGTGGAGGAAGAGTGGAAAACCATTTAGGGACCCCCCCCCCCCAGTTCATCCAACTGAGATTCGAACCTCGATGTCCCCGTCCTTAGCAGTCGAGCTCAACACGACTAGCGCGTAAGCCAACTACGCCACCGTGGCAGGTACAAACATATTATTCTACTCCCAATAATATTAAATTAAGACAATTAGTATTCTTTGGGATTTACACGGAAAGTCACTAAAATGTAATATTGTATAAATGTTTTGATTCACTGATTTAAAATGTATCATAAACTTCCCTATGGATTACTGTTTAATTTATTATCTTACCGGTCCCGGCACAGATTTATATGATTACCAAACCCTTCCTTCACCTCTGACAAGACTTGTATTAATCACAACTTGTGAATGTGGGGAATGCCAGGCCTCCACCGTGGTTCGAATCCCGCGTTAAATTGTAGGTCCTCCATTTCATTTCACAATCACCCTACCATTATACATTAGCGTAAGTGCGTACAACCCGAACGGGCAGTAAGACGTGGTGCTAACAATAATGAACATCCATACAGTCTCTTCTTGAAGGCTGAAGTGAGATAGGGATTAAAACGGTACTCCGAATCCCAAAACTATGTCCATGATTTATTTTAACTTTTAACAAAAAAATATATAGTATGTAGTTGATGTAGTTACAAAATAGTTTTATTTCTTCAGTTTGTATTTAAAATTCAAGTAGTTTGTTTTATATATTAATTAAATTGATGTGTTCGTCAGTAAGAAAAACAAACATGGGATTTTTCTTTTTGTTTAAATCAGAGATCAAATCAAAATACCCTAGGTATTTGAAAGTAATAACATACAAAATTAGGCTTCCTCTCACCGATGAAACCTGGACAAGACTTTCTTACATTTTTAAAATATTGAAAATATTTAAAATTGTCATGAAAACAACTTTTTAGAAAGAAACTAATTTCTTATAAACAATATCCTTGGCCAGTAGCGGACTTAGAGCACGCGCTCCTCTGTCGATTTTCGGAAAATATACAGCAATCGTTTGAATTCCATTTAATTTTTTTAAGTAACATGAGATATTGAATGCAATTAAAACAGGTAAATCCTGTTTTCCAATCCACTTATAAATAATTGAAATTATAGAAAGAAATCTTGAAACAAAAATGCGTTAAAATCTATATGATACACCAATCAAAGTTTACAAATTTGCGTCATGTTTCCAAACATTGAGTGCCTATTGAAATCGGTTTGTGTGATATCGATATTTTAGCTCGTTGAATATAGTTAAAACCTACTTGAGATCAACAATGGAGCGGGAAAGACTAAATGGATTGACTATGCTCGGTATGAATTAAAATATTGAGACAATTCATGAATATATTTGCCAGAATACATCAGCGGAAACTTTAAATTAGAGTTTATGTAAACTGGTTCTCTTCTTTCGTCTTAAAGAACTAGATATTAAACTTGCTTCGATGGCCACTTGTTCAAAGCCGTCACTCACGTGTTAAACTGGACTGCCGATGAGCGGGACACCGGAGCTTGAATCCCGGTCGAATGTACCGAGGGTGATTTTCCCGCTCTTTCTTCACGCGAATGCAGTTAACTTCCTCTAAATTCGACCTTCCTCATACGTAACTCACTAGCGTAATTAGTACATATACATATAACCTGAATAGGTGGTAAGACGCGGTGCAAAAAAAACTAGATATTAAGTAAAAAACTCATTTCAGAAATATGAAATTTATTTTAGAAGGATTTTGGGTGACCTGGCGGTCTAGGGGCAAGGTGTCAGCCTTCTGTGCTGGCGGCCGGGGTTCAATCCTCGGTCCCGGCACATATTTATCTGATTACCAAACCCTTCCTTCACCTCTGACAAGACATCTTGTGAATGTGGGGAATGCCAGGCCTCCACCGTGGTTCGGATTCCACGTTAAACTGTAGGTCCTCCATTTCATCTAACAATCACCCTACCATTACACATTAGCGTAAGTGCGTATAACCCGAACGGGTAGCAAGACGCGGTGCTAATAATAATAATTTTAGAAGGATTTAAGGGACCTAACAATGTAATTATTTGTATGTTGCCCTTCCTGTCATTTTTTCTGAATCCGCCACTGTCACTGACCAACTTATCTGATCTCAACTTTACTGTCCATACAGGAAAATTAGAATTAGCTGGATATTTGAAGTGGTCAGGAAAAAACGGGAATAAGTCTGGAATTTGGTTAATTTAAAAAAATATATTTGGGACAATGTTGTTTTACTTAAAATAATCTAATTATCATTAAATCAATAAATTACAATGTGATTCAAACTGTCTTTTTGCGTTTGTCCGGTAGGAGTAGGGATCTGGCAACTACTAACGTCAATAAAACTACTTTGATTTTTTTTATGGTCAAGTCATGTGATATTCAGTTGCCATAAAATACCAATAAAATAAGCTCACGTAATAAAATGTTATAACTAAAGTTTGTATTCTCTAAATTGTCCCTTCTGCCAGAATGTTACTGGAGTTGAGGTAGTGTTGTCCCTTCTGCCAGAATGTTACTGGAGTTGGGGTAGTGTTGAAGGCCCTAACGTTCTCGCCCACAGTCGAGGCTATTTCGCAACTGTACTGTACCTTTGTGTTGGCTCTTTGAGACAAACAAGATAATACAAGATAATACTTGACGTTTAAATTGTTTGCGAAACCTCACGTGATTTTGAAAAGGCAGAGCACACGTACACACAAAGTATAAATGACAATTTTCATAGAAAAGGCCTCTAAGAATTTATTTTTTTTGCTGTAAACATTGATAACTTTACTATATTAGTGTTTTTATATAATTAATAATAATAATATATTATTATCTCCGCGTATTACTTACTACCCGCTCGGGTTATACGCAGTTACGCTCATGTGTAATGGTAGGGTGATTGTGAGATGAAATGGAAGACCTACAGTTTAACGTGGAATCTGAACTACGGTGGAGGCCTGACATTCCACACATTCACAAGTTGTGATTAATACAAGTCTTTTCAGAGGTGAAGGAAGGGTTTGGCAATCAGTTAAATCTGTGTCGCGACCGAGGATGGAACCCCGGACACCCAACTTAGGAGTCGGCCACCTTACCCCATATACCGCCAGGTCACCAATATAATTTAATAAAAGTTGACAGCTGCAGATCACTTGACTTGACGTATGAATACTTGAAATTAGATCTGGTAACTTTTCTAGCTGTCAAGATGAGCTATAAAAATTGAACTTTAGTAGTATTGGACCTAAAGGCTAAATCTAGCTGGATTTAAACCCTGATCTCCCAAACACGGTCAAACTAGACCGGAAGAACCTGAAGTTTAATCCGCGTGCCCATTGATGTTTCTCTATACTAGCTATTTATTGCTTTATATTAAAAATCAATAGGTGTATATTTAAAATTGTATAGTTTTTCGGGTGCTTATGTGTGTTGTAAAAATACTCGGAGTAATTAAATTATGCAAATAAAAATTCCCACACTCAAGTATTTTAATTGATCAAAAATTTAGGACAGTTTGAAATAATTCTAGGTGTTTTTTTTATTTAAAACAATAAGATTAATTTTTTTTATATATGACTGCAAATAGGATAGTAATATAAGTGTTTCAGCAGACAAGCGGGCCGTGAGTTTGCGAACCCTGAGCTATTCAAACCTTTCAACTGATCTTAAGTTTTCGGGAAGAAGGTGAATAGAAAGGATACAAAACCGTAATGCATGGTTTCTTAAACTTTCGCGAGTTGCATACCGCCTGGTAGGGTCATGGCCTAAACCAACAAACCCCTTCCGAAGCCCATGACTAACCAATGTAGCCCCTCCGAGGCCATGCCCTAGCCAACGTACACCTGTCAGCTCTCCATACAAAATAGGCAAACAAATATCTGAAATCTTGTACATTATAAACGGTTGTCTCAAATTTTAGTACAGCCTTGGGCAGGGCGCGCAAATGCTGACACAAAAGTTTCGAAACATAATGAAACGAAACATTTTTGGTGGTTGGGTTTCATCGATCGTGTGTGATTCCACTTCGACCACATTATTTCAAATGTGTCACTGCACACTTGCTGACACAAGGCGGAACAAAAGCAATGACACACAATTAGACACGTTGAAACAAAGCAGCTGTTTTCCCCACTATGTTTCAGCCACTTTGTTTCACGTGTTTCATAAAAAAATACGCCACTGCGCAAGCGCAAGACGGGCAGTCTGGCCACGTGACTATATAGTCTCCTTCAAAATTTGAGCTGTGTTAATCATTCTGGTTTTGTTTGTGCTTGAAAATGCCGAAACAGGCTACCGGTGGTGAGTATAGTCATCGATGTGTAATTTTCCAAATAACATTTCTCAATTATTTTTTCATTGATAGGGTGAACCCAGTATATCCTACTTGATGACTTCTCCTGCTGAACCAACCAATCCCAGGACATTATAGTTAACAATTCATCAATATCACCCGCCTCAGTGGCGTAGTTAGCTAACACGCCAGTCGTGTTGAGCTAGACCACAGAGGACGGGGAGATCAAGGTTCGAATCTCGGTCGGGTGAACTGGGGGTGGTTTTTTATAAATGGTTTTCCACTCTCCCTCCACGCAAATGCGGGTTCACTTCCTCTAAATTCAACCTTCCCAATTTCTAATCCATTAGGGCAATTAGTATTTAAGCGTATAACCCGAACGGGTAGTAAGATGCGGTGCTAAATATATTTTTTTAAATCATCAATATTGCCAACATTACACACCGCCATCTTAGTGCAGACTTAATTTTTTTATTATTATGTTTTCTTTAGAAAAATAGTTTAAACATTTTTTGTGTCGTGGTTTCAAGATGTTTCGTTTCATCATCATGATTCGAAACGTTTTGTGTCGGCATGTGTGCGCCCCTGCCTTAGTAGTAAACTAATCAAAGTCTAAACAGAGATAAACAAGCGCTATAAAAGTCCTAGACATGCCCTTAAAATCAGAGTTAATTTGTTTATCATCCTGTAGTAAATTAAAAAAAAGTAGTTTAAACTCCTGGAATCTTTTGCATACTCTTGGGGGTATACGTACGACAGTTTGAGAAATACTATTGTGAGATCCAAGTGCGCTTGACCGGCATCTTGAATCGGCCAGAATTGCAAACCATTGTGAGCGAATCGTGAACGTATCGACCTGTTCCAGTCAAATGTTGTCGGCTGTCGCTGATAACTAGTTCTAACATTACACACAGCATATTGAAAACAATGCCATTTTTAAAGACTGGACCCATCGATTTGAATGACTATCAACAAAATTTCTACGTTACTGTCATTGTCTATTGTTATATACTAGATACAGATACGTACAAAAATTATTGCCTGCAGAACAAGGCTCTATATTAGTATTTTGGTATGAATAAACTTTAAAAAATACAAACATTATTTTGCGGTAAAAAAAGATACTATTTTACTATATTATTAGTTATTAATCCCGTATACACCACCCTCGCCTTTAAATTGATAAGCGCATATAATGCTAGTATTTGTTTGTAAAAAAAAAAAGTATATTCTTGTCCTAAGAGTGGATAGTGTGATTGTGATAGTGAAGTAAATTAATTATAATTTTTTATTAAATTAATAATACAGGGTGTCTACTGGGTCATGAAAGTCACGGAAAAGTCAAAAATTGCAATAATAATTTTTTAAAAAGTCACGAGTTTTCAATATTTTGGTCATAAAGTCATGAAAATAATTTTGTTTGAATTACGCGTGCATTGTAACGTGAACACGTCGAAAGTCGAGCCACCCACTACCCATGATGCTATGTGCTAGTCGCAAGTTACCTGATTGTTTTTATCGTGATACCAAAGATAAGGTTAACATAGTTAAGGTTGTACAATCTTATTCATCCCACCGCACCTTCTCCACTACCTTTGGGAACGCCACCTCCCAATTCAGAAGCATCCGGGCTGGAATGCAGCAGGGTTCCCTCGTGGGCCCGGTGCTCTTCAGTCTGTATGTGAACGACCTTCCTAAATCTCCAGACAGCAAGTTGGCACTTTATGCAGACGACACGTCTCTAGTAGCGGAGTCGTGGCGGGGGCAGCTGACCACCTGGAGAACAAGTATTAACTTGGAGAAGAGCACAGCAGTGCTCTTCACATGGAAAAGAAAGTTCTTCGGGCCGGCCCACCTCCGGGTGTTCAGAGAGCAGATCAGATGGGTGGACAGTGCTAAGTACCTGGGACTTACGCTGGACACCGAACTGACCTGGAGACAACACTGTAACGAGACACTCAACAAGGCGAGGCAAAGGTTGGGAATCCTAGGCCCTCTGTTCAACAGACGTAGTGCCCTGTCTACAAGGAACAGTCTGACACTGTACAAGCAGTTGTTCAGACCGATCCTCGACTATGCGTGTCCCGCCTTGGGCCATCTGGCGGACACGTACATGAGGAGGATGCAGGCGTTCTAGAGCGTGTGTCTGAGGGTCATTGTGGGTGCACCTTGGTATGTCCGTAATGATACTCTGCATTGCGACCTGGATATGCCTACCATCAAGGATCACTTCCGGAAGCTGGTGCAGTCCTTCTACGACAGACTTCCCGGTGCCACCAATCCTCTTATCCAGGGGCTTGGGAATTACGTCATCGGCCTTGGAGGGTGCCATCGACTTCCCAAAGCCCTGCTCGGATAAGCGAGATGCGTCAACAGTGGTTTGGGAGGCTGTAACCCAGCCCCTCCCCCCTTTCCAATAGAATAGTGTCTCCGTACGTAACTCTAAAAACCCTTCAGGGAGGGAGCATCAGAGTATGCGATTGGGATTGAAGGTTAACATTCACCATCTAGTTAAAGTTTAATGTTGCGTGTGAGTGCATTATGGCTATGGAGGCATTATATAATGTTCAACCGTTTACCTAAGGAATTTTTGTGGTCAAAAAAGGTCACCAAAAAGTCACTAATTTTTGTTTCTCCAACTTAACGAACCCGGGACCTTTGGCTTAGTACGCCAATGCTCTAACCACTGAGTTATCTAGGAATAGTCCCGTGATTTGGCTATTTAATGTTTAAATTTGCGATCCCTTACAATTATGATTTTAAAAGTGGCAGCAATAAGCCAACTACCGGGTCTAAAGTGGCTGAGTTATCTGATAGCTCGTGATCTTAATAAATCAACGATTTCCGCACGTCCATCATAGACTCTGCCTTAAAATATGAGTGAAGAATGACCCTGGGCACGGGACGATTCCTGGATAGCTCAGTTGGCGTACCAAGCCAAAAGTCCCGGTTCGATTCCCGTGTCCAGGTGTCATTTTTCAGTTTTCAGAATATCGTATCTAGATGCAAGTAACCTCACTGAAAAATATAATATCTTTGGTTATTTGATTCTTAAGGTAATTGAAAACACCAGTTTAAATTTGAACTGTTTAAGTTTCCAAATAAAGGGGATGCACTGTAAGGCAATTCCATCATTGAGTTAAGGATCCCGGGCTCGATTCCTGGCATGGCTGAGAAATGTATCAGTGGTGAAATGTGTTTTCCCCCCTTTTCCAATATTAATTAATGGAGGGGGCTAGATGCTGTCTGTTCTAGATCTAAGTTAGTTTATAAGTCTTGTACTGATATAATCCGTCGGTTCAGGAAGTGCACGTTAAATTCCCCAAATAAATAAATGGTTAACCTATTATAATACCTATTTTTAAGTTTAGCATGGTTGGCGGTATTCTTGAGGACCTCAAACTGTTTTAAAAAA
The DNA here is from genome assembly GCA_901482245.1 of Timema douglasi. NCBI lineage: Eukaryota > Metazoa > Arthropoda > Insecta > Phasmatodea > Timematidae > Timema > Timema douglasi. Next base: position 12,430 of record CABEEJ010002826.1, read on the forward strand.
ACTACTGGCTGTTCCCTTTTCCCCATTCATCCTTGCGGAGGTCTGAGTCCACACTAATGTAACAATGGACCTATACCTCTAAAATATTAAATACCTCATTTATTTATCGAACATAAAATAACCATTCAAAATAATAGTCTAGCTCGGCCTATTTCCAAATGTTTCGTGAACTACTGATCAGTGTGCACAGACAAATAATATACCCAGACACTCAACCTCCAGGTTAAAATGGTTGCGCTTCTTTTGGCAGCGTGAGTCCTTCAACACTAAGATCGCTGCAGTTATACTCCATTCACGGTAGGAATTACTCTCTGAAAGGTCCTTTTTCCTACCAATATCCTACTATATAATAGATTTCTGGTAGGTAAAAAGGCCTTTCAGAAAACAATTCCTACCGTGAACAGACTTTAGTCCTATCATCACCCAGCAGTGACACTAGTAAAGCCCAGTGATGGACTCAAGCTGGCCAAATTAACACAGCAAAACCACGTAAAGGTTCAGAGTCTGTTTCTTACTTGTCCGTGACCGTGTGTCAATATTTCCTCTGACTCTTTTTCAAACTCTATTTTTAAGTTTGCCATCACTCTCGCATAATCCAATAAAAAAAAGTTACTGTTAATTTCCCGTGCATTATTGTTTAATTTGGTAATTTTAAACTCCTCCTACAACTGAGAGTATTTAATACTTGTCTGGACGATTGCTATCTTAATGAGCATTCGGAAGATTTGGTAAACCTTACCTGAAGTCATCCCCCAAATTTGTCTTCCAAATGGAAATTATTAGTCATCATAGTCTCTTCTGCAACAAATGATTGATTGTTTGGCTCGGAGCCACATGATTTACTCCTCCGATATTAGCAGTCTAGCCTCTGATAACGGTTGCATCATTCATTGTCATCCTAAAGCAAGTTTTTGGTTCAGAATTTGACGTTAAATTAAGGTAGACGTACCCAGTAGCTGACACTTTTAAAATAAATTTACTTCTCATCCAGGATGGTAAAGGAGTTAGATGAAGAAAATAATGAATGAATGAATCATTAGATAGACCATAATACTTTAAATGCAGTTAGTCTATTAAAACTTTCAAATATGGATATTGACATTTTTTAAATTAAATATAACTTTACTATGACACTACCAGTAGCTGACAATCACATTTTGCTCATGTACCAGTAGTTGACATGTAGTGATCTAATAGCTGACATTCATATTTATTTGCTTATTTAGCATATAGATTTATACATGATAATTTTATACATAGATGTCATGAATTTCTGTAATTTGCTTTAAAGAATTAAGTAATTACATTCATTTATTATTTTTATATCACATAGTAATAAAATAAGGGTAGTTTAGGCTACTGTTATAGATTATTAAACATACAAAGACATGTTTATGTGTATAATCTAAAGTAAGGCTACTAATTAAGAGCAAATGTTTTTTAATCAACTATTTGTTCAACTGTACCTACCTAACTTAATGTATCCACTTTTAAATAAGTTAGGCCTTACTTTTCAAATACATCAGACACTGGGTGGTCAAAAACATATTTAACTCGCTGACCAGTTACTTTTAACTATGGTGTTTCCCAAATTCCTAAAATTTGAGATAATTTGACAAAAGAGATGTCACAGCCATTAGCAGCAAAAGATTGTTTGCAATTATCAGTGCAATTCAAAGCCATCACACTTATCTCTTCAAGTTATTCTTCAGGTGGTCTTTGTATAATGCAAACATATCTGTATTTTAATGAGTTACGTTTACCTCCAATGAACTCGATTAAAACAAACACGCCTTGTTTCAATTTGTGAGTAACAACTTCTTGAAGTTTAATTGCACAATCTTCAATCTCTTCTAAAGAAGAATCACTGGTTTCAACAAATTATACTTCTTCATCAGGACTATCACTTTCAGAGTAGGTACTATGGGTGGCCTTACATTTTTTCAGTTTCTTTTGTTTATCTTTTTCCAATTTTTGACTTTGTTTTTCTTCCCTTTTCTTTTCCCTGTTATTTTTTCTTCTTTTCCTCAAACTTTTTTGAGTTGTACTCTTTCCACTGTGAAGATGACACAACTGATGGAATCTTTTCTCTCGTATTTTTTGAACTTGGTGTTTCTTTGTCTTAAGGCCAAAACAGTACCCTTTTGAATGGGGATGATATGGAAGGTAAAGGATTTCTTGCTTTACTTTTCCACTAGTTGAAGGTGTAGCCAAAGTAGATTTGTCATGGAATGCCGGTAATTTAGAGGTTGATGGAACAGTGGTTACATCAATACGATCATGTCTCAATGGGGAAGGGGAAGAAGATGTGGGGTGCTCTTTTGGCATGTTTGATGATTTAGCTCGAGTGTTTGGAAAGTTGACAACTGTAGGGATGTCATCAGGATTAAGCTTATAAAGTTCAGAGTCTTGTATCGATATATGTATAGCCTTCCATAAATTATACAAAGATGTATCTTCTTGTTCACCAGTCCCCACATCCCCTTCATTATTTTTGAATACCTGTACTTTTATATCGCCAATGAAATTTTCCAAAGACTGTACGTGTTCATTAAAATTATTTATATTAGCACCCAATGACCTTTTTATCATGTGTCATGACAGGAAGGTTATATGTATTTATTTTGTCAAAGTCAAGTGCATTAAGAGTCCCATGGAACAAGCCCACATTTTCTAAACCCATTACAAAGCACATCTGATGTAATTCGCTCCTTCATCGCCACATTCAAAAGTGGCGCAAAGTGATTATGCTTCAGCTCTTCACCATGATTGTCCATTCGCCAGGAGTTAACTTGATTCTTCCAACCAACCTTAAAGAGTCCTAAATATGGCTCCATGGGCTGCAATAGATGGGTAGCATTTGGGAATAGTGCTACTAGAACTATCCTATTGGTTGAACAAAATTGGCTAAGATGCAGGGATAGATGAGAGGTATGTCCATCTACAAACAAAATTACAGGTATTTCAATGTTCTGTTTTACTATCCATGAATAGAAAATATTTGTTATGTACTCGTAAAAAGTTTCATTTGTCATCCATCTACTCTCTGATTTACCGATTGCCCAGTCTTGAGGCACGCTTTCTGCTAATATAGTTGGTATTCTCACATATCTAAAGATAATCATTGGCGGTGCAGTGAGGCCAGCTGCATTTACATTCACCAAAACCGTAAGACATTATTTTTCATTGTTAATTGCACTTTGATAAACAGACTTGTCTCCCTTTGCAGCCAACACACGATTCCCTTTTGGGTTCAAAAAAAAANCTTTGCAGCCAACACACGATTCCCTTTTGGGTTAAAAAAAAAAGCTGACTCGTCAGCATTAAAAACTCTCATCGGATCCTGTACAATTTCAGTCAAATTGTTTTCCTCCAAATATGCATGAACTTCATCAAACCAATTTCTTTATTGTTTTTCTGTTACATTACGACGACTGATAGTCAAGTTTTGTGATACCCTTTCACTAATTTCAGGATGTCTCTGTTTAAACCCAGCATACCACTTCCTACCTGGCATCTGATTATTAAATTTTGAGTCCTTTTTCAGCTCTTTCGCAAGTATACTAACACTTCTTAGAAATATTTATTTTGTAACTGGAAAGCCAGCCTTAGCCATTTTCAACACCCAATCAACAAGAAGTTGTTCTTCAATGCCGGTGAATATGGTTTCTGGGCCCATTTTTCTACTAAACAGAGTTTTTTCCTTTCACCTTGTACACGAGTGTGACTCTTGGTACTTTAAATATCTTTGGAGCAGTAGCAATTGGAGAGCCTTTGTGTGCAGCTTCAATTGCTAAATGCATGCTCTCTTCGGGGTATTGAAGTATCTTTTTTTTCCCTGCCATTTTCTGGAATTAAAAAAATGTAAATAAACTAGTGGATTTGACCCATCTCTAGTAATAAGATAGCAAATTGTTAAAATATGAGGTTGATATAGGAATTTTATTCCTCTGTATTCAGTGAAAGTTGTAGGTATTAAAAAAAAAAGTTTAGACACAAGGTAGATTATATTCAAAAAATTAAGTATTCTTAATTCCCTTAAAAGACATAAGTCACACTACCTATCTAATATGTAAGACAAAATGCTGAAAAGCTGGTGATGGGGAGGTTGAGGTTTGAATCTCTACCAGGTGCACTGGGGGAAGTTTTCTAAATGTTATTTACTGGGGTTTACAAACCAACTTCCCGCACAAATCTGAGTGTGTTTCTTCCAATATACCTTTATCATTCCTTACCCTTGGATTAAGTCATGAATCCAGTAGCAGTGAACATGCTTTTTATTTCATTTCAGTATTTGTAAATTAATTTCAATCCTTTACTATTCGAACTGAAGCTTTTGAGGAGTCAAGCTAGCTGTCACAACGAGAAACAGGACTAGGAATTAAGTTGTCCGGGCAAAAGTGGAAATAGAGGGACTGTAAGATATGGCATGGTCGTGTAATGAGGATGGAAAAGGGAATCATTTCGAAGAGAATGATGGAGATGGTATATGAAGGAAAAATAACACAAGGGAGATCAAGAAATAGATGGAAGGATAACAAGTGTGTGAGTGAGAGGAGAAGAATGGAAGATATTAAAGAAGGAAGAACAGTGGAAGGATGAAGGAAGAACGGTGGAAGGATAAAGGAAGATGGAGGCATTTTACTAAATAACCCAACCACAGTTTGGAAACAATTAATAATTATGCCTTATCAGAGAATACAGTTACTGTTAAGTTTAAATGGAAAATTTATAATTTGGCTTCTGATAAGTTTGTCCTTTTACAGTTATGTTGGGTTTAAATCCCAAATAGTCAACATAATAGCTCTAAAACCAACGGAAATTTAAAGGGATAAAATCAACTCTTTAGTGGTTTTACCTCATCAAATTCTAAATATCCTTCAGGATTTGAAGGTTTCAAGGATATGCAGGACCAATTTTATAAAAGCCACTGTTAGCATGAAAACCACTACAAGAGTACCATAATATAATGAAAAGAAATATACATTTTTAAGTGTGTTCTTCAGTCAAAAGAAATAAAGTGGAGACAGAATTATTTGACCAAAATGAAGCCAAAAGCAGTGGCAGATCCAGGGGGGCAGGGATTTCTATCCAATTCAAAAATAGCCAAACATATTAAAACCTATATCTTAGTGTTGTATATAGCCCATAAAGATAGAATAAAAGCTTTCAGATGTTGCAGTACTACTCCTCTATTATGATATCCTAGTTGAAAGGGTTAGCTGTTTTGTGAATAATGGTAATCACAGATTCTGATTTAATGTTTAAAGTTTTGCAGCAATAAGGTCACTAAGTCTAGTATAATAACAAAGTATTTGTATTAAGATACATAATTTTTCTATTAATATTACATCCTTTTAGGCCTATGCACATATTTATTACTTTTTTTTGTGATGATCACTTTTTGTATTATGTTATTTTTGTAGTGAGGTTACAAATTTTCTTTCTAATGTGTTTTTTCTTTTATGTATTTTTATTAGTGAAGTACAATTTTTTTTTCTAATGTGTTTTTTCTTTTATGTATTTTTATTATTATAGTTAATTAAAACTATTTTTAATAATGTTATTAACATTATTACTAACAAATTAAGGTACCCAGCATTGCCCAGAAGAAATAATTTTTGTTTAATGACTGTACATGAAAGGTAACATTAAAGTTACTGCCTTTTAAGCCCTGCATTGTTAATGGCCTTTTTAATTATGACCAGGTTTTTAACTAATAAAAAAAAATCTAAAAATTTTAAAATTCCTGCTTTGAGGTGCATATGTTCATGCACAAAGGCTACTCCTCTTTGAAATTTAAGTCTTCTGCGTGCAGTAGATATCACACAATGCTCATAACAGACAGACAAAATATTAATTTTATTAATATAGATTAAACTCTTTAATAATTAGCATATTAGATTAAACTTGAATGAGTAGGAAAACCAATACTCTCCCTTAACAAACTCTGGATCAGCCCTTGACCGCAAGAAGCTATCAGGTTTCAGACAAACTAGGTAGAACCAATACATAAATATTGTGATTATGGATTAATTTAACAAGTCAATTTGTCAAAATTGTTTATTTTTTCGGTTTCTTATTTTTTAATTCTTCTCCATCACACAGGTATACTTGTACAGGCTGTACGTACACTATTTAATTATGCTAATGGGATATGGATTATAAGGTAAAATTTAGATCAAATATATTCAAATATGTATAAAGGAGGAGTGGGAAACCATTTAGAAAAAAGTTTATTTATGAGAAATGAAAAAAATTATCTTTAATCATAATTCTAAGTTAAAATTATTAGAAGACCTCTTCAATAATTTTAACATTCAAGCTTCAACACAAGCAAGGATTTTAGTGCCTTTAAAGTCTATATTTTCCCAATGTTTTACATGCAAGAATATATATAAAAAATATAGTTTTTACTATTTTCTATTAAATAGTCCAAACAAGAATTATTAAATAAAATATATCAGTGCTCTTTGCAAAATCAAGCGAATCATAGATAAAACTAAACATTGGCACTTGTTTTTGTTCTTCTAAATTATATTTTGAAAGCCAGCTTATTGCAAAAATATCTGAAAATTCAGGCATATTTTTTAAATTTTCCTGAAATTTCCTTATTAGACTTTTTCAAGTGCATAGCCCGCCTGATTAATATGACGCTGTACAATTATTGGCTCGGATCTTAAATTGTGTTTTGTCCTCTCACCGTCTGGTCGGCAATCCTTTTGCCGAAGATGAGGTACTCAAACTTGCACTTGTCCTCCCGCTCCCGGTCGCTGGATGGTAGAGCACGCTTACGGACAGACACGTTGGACAGGCCCCCTCCCCCCATGGGGACCCATCCACCCGTGCTGTCGTCGCGCATCATCACCTGTGCTCGCACTCGAACCAAGTAGTTCCCACTGCAATAAGACGACACAGGCACTGCCAACATTACTGATCTTGCTTAATGTTAGAATAAAATTAGATGTATTCTTAAATAATTATCAGTCCAGTAAAATATTACCAAAATAACATTTTCATGAAGTCTAGTAACATGTTCCAAAATCACATTTTGCTATTTGGTAGAGCTTACAATGAAATATAAGTGTCTAGTCATCAATTGGCCACAATCGCATGTGGAGCTAAACTCAAAATTGAAATAATAATCATTATCATCATCACTGTCATTGTCAGCATTATTATTATTATTAGCATCGTGTCTTACTACCCATTTGGGCTGTACACACTTACGCTAATGTGTAATGGTAGGGTGATTGCGAGATCAAATGGAGGACCTACAGTTTAACGTGGAATCCGAACCACGGTGGAGGCCTGGCATTCCCCACACTCACAAGATGTCTTGTCAGAGATGAAGGAAGGGTTTGGCAAACAGATAAATCTGTGCCAGGACCAAGGATTGAGCCCCGGACTCCCAACACAGAAACCTGAGACCTTACCCCTAGAGACCACCAGGTCGCCCAAGAATGAAATTGATCTGAAAACTTATATCGGTACTAAAGTATTAAACAATTATTGCTTTCCTGTGTTACACAATTGCTATCTTTAATGAAGCAAATTCTTTGTTGAAATGTATCAGTAGGAGTGTAAAGCAATCAGCAGCTTATTCTATTAGATATCGCTTTTCAAACCATCTGATCATCCTAATAGTCAAATTTTAAACGTGCTGTTTTACAAACAAGCCCCTCAAATATTCTGGTCATGTTATATATTTGTGACTTAAAATTCCAATGAATTTAGGTTGCTCATATTTCGACTATAAGGAATGCAATTTTTCTCATACCAGGGTGGCCACTCAAACTTTTTAGTAAATTTACAGTAGCAAAGCCTGGTCTTCCTGGCTAAAAAAATTAACAAAAAAAACTCAATTTATCAAAAGACTATTTTCCTATAGTTGTGAGACTACTAACAAATTATTCTTAATTATTTATTTAAAAAAAGTTATGTTGAGCTCATCACCAAATTTTAGTTCTGTTACTAAGTACCACTTTATAGTTGAAATGAGCATCCACCAGCAAATTAAAAGAAAAAAGGCTATCTCTATAGGCTGTTTATTTAGAGTGGTCCTCTCCTGTAAAATTTTCAAAATATGAATACCGCTAGAAGCTATTTAGAGAGGTCCTCGCCTTTATATTCCTGACAGATGGCCAAACTCAAGCACTTTACCAAGGTTGTTTCCCCAATTCACAAAATTCAAGCATAATACTGGTTTTCTCGATCAGTGGAAACCCTACATACTCTTTCAAACCAATTCATTTCACACATTTTTAAGAACCACAAGGATGTGAAATGCAAAGTTAAAAAATTATGCGCCAACAAATCTGAGTGTGCAACAGAGAAAATGTTAGCAAATAACTAATCTCTTCCTCTGCTCTTGTCAATCGTTTTTGTGAGTCATATTGTTTAATGTATTTATTGACAGTAAGAAATAAAGAAAAGTGTAAAATACAATTTAAGAGAAATAGATTAATTATTTAGTTTCCCCAAGCCCCCAACATCTAGTTTATTTACTATGGGAAATGTTTGTGTAATATACACAACCATTGTATAAACCATGTGTGTATACATTCCTCACAAATTTAACATGAAGATATCTAGTCAGGGGCGCACAAAGGTGTGCACACCCTAGGCTCACTCCACTTGTAAATCATAGCTCTGCAAGATTATTTTCACACTCTCCCAACAATTTTATCTTGCCAAAATGGTTTCAAGAAAATTCTGTTTTTGTTTTAGATAATAGGAGTCAAAGTTTATGAAATAGTATGTAGTCAGGGGCATGGTTGTCAGCGCCATGCAGTGTGAAACCAAGCTCTTCCCCACCTTCAACTATTGTCGCCAGATGGTTGCAGTAAAGGCACTTTCACGTACGCACCCTGAAGCTGAAAGCTTGTCAGATGTGTTGTGTAAAGCATGATCCAGCAATCGTCGTCAGTAGCCCTGAATGTTCCTGCACCTTAAGGTGCATGTTTGTGTTGTGTATAGAGTGAGTGTTTAAATGTAGGGTAATTTTAGGATTGTGTTATTTTGTTAAAGAGATATTGTAACATTTTACATGAGTAAAATGAATAGTTAAATTCAGGAACTTAAGACGGTACATTTTTCAAGATTAACTCTTAATTAAAAAAGGGAATTGAAATAATTAAGTGGGCCATGTCTGGAATTCTGTATAGAACAAATAGAAACCAAGACAAATGAAAATAGTTTTCAAAAGGTTTCTCAATACCAGAAAATAGAAATGTAATACCAAAAAAATGGCTGGATTTACGGCTGTGATGTGGAAAAATCTTTGTACTGTCTGTTTCCTTTGTTTCCCCCCAGGAACATTGATGAAGGCTTGTGGATTATAAAAGGTGTAAATAATAAAGCATTTAAAAGAAAAGAGATATGAAAAACCCAATATCTGTGAATAATATTAAGAGTGTTGTTGATCTTTCTTTGCTAGGTAAAGTAAACATACTGTCTAGTTTAAACTCACAATACAGAGAAAACAATATTCAAGTTGACTAAAATAGGCAGGTAATTGCATGTGTTAAATTGTGTGGTGTTTTTGAATTACCCCACAAAGATCATAACAGATCAGCATCATCTAAAAGCTATAATCAATTATAATGTTGAGCTGAATTCTGTGGTGAAAGACCATTGAGAATTGACCAATGCATTCAAAGGAACATCAAAATTAATGCAAAATTACATACTGGACTTTATGTATGTAGGAAAGAAATGGGAAAGCAGATACATGGTTCTGAATTTGTAGCCATAGAATATGATGAGACAACTGATGTAACAAACCATTGTCAGATGGTATTAGTTTTTAGGTGTGAGAGTGAGGGGTTGGCTTATAAGAGGTTTTGTGGATTTTTTATTCCTGAATAAAGGTGTTCAGAATCAATAGAGCTTAGTATTTTTTCTTTAGTTTGAACTAAGCAAAGAGTTCTACGGCCAATTCAGTAAAGGCCTCCTTCACGAACGCACTATTGGTGAAAGATTGTTTTTTTTCTACCCAACACTTGCAAAACTTTGAATGAAGCTACAGTACCAGGAAACTACTCCAATAATATTCAAAGACCAGCTTCGGTGGCCACAGGGTATAAGGCACTACTCTCGCGATAGACTAGACTGCCAATGATAAGGAGATCAGGATCGAATCTCGGTCAGGTGTACCGAGGGTATTTTTTCCAATGTGGTTTTAACTACCTCCAAGCAAATACATGTATATTTCTAAATCTAACCGCCCTAATCTCTAAAATCATTAACTCAATTAGTACACAAGCATATAACCCAACAGGTAGCAAGATGTGGTGCTAAGAAAATATATATCCAAAGACTACCTAGGAAACGGAGCAAGTTAACAGCAACGACATTTCTAAACAAAGCTTAGCTTCAAAAAACAGCTTAAATCTTCTGTAAAGATCAGAGTCAAAACCTGTACTTGTATATCTATTACTTGCATAGCTTTCCTTATTCATCCACTTGTAAGGTCCATCTAGACGGGGATAAACTAGCGCTAGGGCCTACCAATAATGGCTGGTCACTCTAAACAATTATGTGAAATATAGATTTCATATATATTTTTATGTTTATAAGACCCAAATATCAACCTGATGTAGTTTTCTTATGTGATCGACTAAAAGTGCTGTGTGATTGTCTGGTTGTCGATCCCTTTTATAGAGCCATATAACAGCCTAAAGGTAAGCATTCACTAGCCCACATTAGATGGACAGCACACATCGTATTTTTGAGTTCTTTCCATTATTTTAAGTTAGACAGTGTTCACCTATTCACAATGTCCACATTGAATATGCTAATAAAAATTACGGGTAACAGATTAAAATTCAATCCGTGCAATGCGCCCGGATGACATCATCTGGAATGCTAAGTAGTACACAAAATCCCCACTGTTCACATTTGGAATTCCTGGCTTTATTCTCTTTATATTTAGTTTAAAGCTGGGCAGTACAGTTCAGTGTTGAGAACAGTTTAAAGTGATTTAGTTCAATGAAATGAACGGCAGCCTATAGTTCAGTTGTTCACAACCGACCTACATATCTTTTAGTTTAGTCCTCCACCAATTAGTATCTACTAGTATGTGAGCAAGTTATTATTTCCCCTTCCCATCACAATTTACACAGTAGTATGCCTTCAGGGGAACTTTTTTTTAAATTTATTTTAGTGTGCTCATGAATAAAATCTGTAACTTCTATTTTTTTAATAACTGTAATAATAACAAAGAAAAGAACATATTTTTGATCAGAAAAATAATTCTTTTGAGTAAAATTAGATTAGTTATAACAGCACCAGCTGTTAGATTAGTGATAGCTTTGTGGTTTGTAGTAAGAGTATTTGCTTCTAGTAGCATCTATCCTAACGCTCACACATCTGGTGATGTCACTATAGATATTAGGACACACAAAAGGTGACATGAAAGAACTGAAGGATGGATGTTGGGAGCCACCTCCTTTGGAATTTTGAATGCTATGAATGCAGTGGACACAGTACACAGTGCGGCCCATTCGGTACAAGCAGGTGGACGCTTACCCTTAAGCTTTCCTATCAAACTGGGTGGTGATGCCTTGTTGTCCCCAGGTGAACACGGCTCAGGAAAGTACTAGTTTTGTTGTTTTAGCACTACATCTTACTATCCGTTCGGGTTATACGATTATGTACTAATTACACTAATTTTTTTAAGGATGAGGAAGTTTATATTTTATGGAATTTTACTTGCATGGAGGGATAATGGAAAACCATTAAAGAAAACACCTCTGTACACCCAACCAAAATGTGAACCTCGATCTCTCTCTCATCGGCACTACTAGGAGAGTAGCGCCTAGGACCATGTGGCCACCAAAGTGGGTGATAAGACTAGTGTTATATGCTTTTTGCAACAATGAAATTAAGTTTGACCAGTTGATTAGTACAGCTGTTTTGATAGCAAGGTGCAATAAAAAATAAAATTAACAAGGTGAATAACTTACACAAACAAATACATCAGTCGCGACTAAGCTGACTTACAGGGGAGGTCAGAGTTTGATTCCAGGCCAGATAAACTGAAGTGGTTTTTCCTAATTGGTTTCACTCTCTCCCTTAATTTATTCTCTAATGTTTCCATCATCCACTCCCCGAGTGTAAGTAGGAAGATAGCCCAGGCAGATGGTAGGACAAATGCTAACAACCCCCTTCAGTGGTCTAAGGAGTCACTCTAGGAACAGAGTGGACTGCCGATGACAGGGAGATCAGGGTATTAATCTAGGTTGGGTGTGCTGAAGGTATTTTTTTCTAACAGTTTTTCACTCTCTCCACACAAATGTGATTACATTTCCTTTAAGTTTAGCTTTCCTTATACCAAATATATTAGCATAATTAGTAAATATGCACAATGTTGATAGACTAGAAAGTGCCACATGGAGGAATTGGATTACATCAATGAGTATGTCATCCAGTAGACAGCAGTTATAGTTAACAATAAAACATCCACATACATAAAATAATGAAATAAGTACTAGAGTGATGACATTTGTGTGGATTTTAAAGTTTTATTTATTATTTAAAGTTGCAAAATGTAACCTGATTTTTAATAACATGTTTTTTTTGTCTTTCATGTTGCTTTGTGTATGTAATGCGCTGGCAAGTGTGGGCCCTATTGAGTGATATCACATGCTCAACCAATCAGATATATTTCTCCAACTGGTGGTGCTACCTTCTACATTTTCTTTACATTGCAAAAGCGCATAGCGCAAATGGGTAGTAAGATGGTGTGCAAAGGGGGAAAAAAAAGCCAACCAGGCCAATGTAGCCACCCAAATTTGGAGCCTAAAATAATGAAGGTCTTGCTAGAAAACTTGTAAAAAGCCCTTCTATTCAGAGAGAAGTGTTTTAATCCCCCTAAAATGTGCCAGGTTCTAGAAAGTGATAGGCATACAAAGTATGTTTTAAACCAGTTTGTTGTTTACAAAGTCTCAGTACTAGCACAGCTCTATGAATCTTGTGGGTGATACAATAATAAAAGGAGATGTTCTGCATAATTATGATACATTAACAGTAAAGTTTTGGTGAATAATAACAAAGCTCTCATTGTGAACTGCCAAGAAACCATACTTCACCCTGTCAGAAAATTGTTAACCAATGAAAGTAGGCCTTTGTGTGAATATGCACAGGTTATTTTGTTTGTGATGGTGGTTTCCAAACCATCATTTAAATTAGTAGAGATATGAAAATGAGTGATGGTAGATTTGGTAGGGTTATGTTTATCTAGCCTATATATATTTCAGTATGTGTATCAGGGGTTGGAATGACAAAACAAAGGTAGAATACAGTACATTAGGCCTACCTATTTACACTATTTCTGAGGCTGTTTAATTAGATGACAAGACATTTTACATTAGCATTACACAAAGAATTGAAAGTCCTACTAAACTGGTCTTCCATACCAGCACTATTCAACCTTTTTTTTGTTCACATACCCTCCAAGTAGTTGATGCATTATAAAAGTTATATACTTATTCTACAATCTACATGTATAAATTCTACACAAAATAAAACAAAACTTCAATAATTGGATGATTATATATATACACACATACACATATTTAAAAATTTAAGCACCCCCTAAATAAAAATGTTTCCATGCACCCAATGTTGGATGATTAGTATCCAAGGGTGAACACCACAGCTATTTAACATAATTGATTCTAGTGAATATCAACACACAGGTTACAGATTGTTGGTATGGAAGAGACCACAGTTCAGTTAGTCTAACTAACACACTTCGGTGGCCGCGTGGTCTAATGTGCTAATCTGTCGAAGATTGGGAGATCAGGGTTCGATCCTGGTCAGGTGCACTGAGGGTGGTTTTTCCCCTCTCCCTCCATGCAAATGCACCTCCTCTAAACTAAGCCTTCTTAATCCCTAGCCCATTAGTGTAATTAATAGATAGGCACATGACCTGAACAGATAGTAAGATATGGTGGCAAAAAAATTAATTTAGTTTAAAAATGACATCAGGACAAGGGAATCGAACCTGAGACTTTTGGCTTAGTGCACTGAGTTATCCAGGATCTGTTCCATGTTCAACATCATTCTTCACTCATAGTTAAGGCTGAAGTGCTGGAAATGTAAAAATCGTCAGCTAATTATGATCAACCAATAGTATTGCAAGTTATCAAAGACCACAAGCCATCTGCAACTCGAGATGGCTGCTAAGATGCCAAATATAGGCCTACAATCCAGGAGTGTAAATAAGGTAAATTTCAGAGAATATCAACACATAGGTTGAAAAACATTGTAATTACAGGTCCGTATAAAAGAGACCGCATTTAATTACAACGATTTGCAGCCTGTGTGATATTCTATGAAATCTGCTTTAATTACTATCTTGTATCGTATAGTTGGCATCATAACAGTCCTCCTGAGTCGCAGATGGCTGTTGTGTATGATAGCTCGCAATATTAATTGATGACTCATATGTAGCTGACAATGTCAACACGTCCATTACAAACTCGGCTTTAAACTATGAGTGAAGAATGATCTTGAGCATGGTATGATAGCTGAGTGATAAAGCATGGTAGGAGAGGTTTGCCATCTTGCTGACAATGGATCAACTAAATATACGGTACATAGGGTCAGTTTCATGACCAGGTTTAGTACTCAAGTGCGGCACTACACTAAATACAGGATTACACCTACAGAGATCAAAATGGAACGGGCTAGTTTCATATGCAAAACTGGCCCATCCTATTAGAGTTTAGGTAGATGTCATCTTGTATTTAGTGTAGTGCCACACTTGACGCTTTTCAACCAAGTGTACAAAGTGGAATAAGCTTAACATTAAATAATTAACCTGTATGTTATTCATCAAACCTAAACTAGTTTATTAGTATATTTAATTTAATGGTTATAAATTAGCAATGATGAATTTAAAATGTTATTAAGTGTGGCAGTTCATGAACCCAGTGATGCACCCCGCCAATATCCATTTCTTTTCCTTTTATAAAATTTAGCTAGGCCCTAAATTAAATATTTTATTAGTGGCAAGTGACACCCCACCTTGTAAAACAAGTCTCTGGAGGAATATGTAAATAGCGTGACTCCCAAGATTCAAAGAAAAAAGTTTCGGCAGTTGTGCCCAACAAAATGGATTAAACGACATGATTCAGTAATAGTGATGATTCAATTGATGTGCCTTGCTGCAGCTAAGCATTAGAAGAAATCAAAACATGGGATAATGCACACACATCATCAACTGCTAACCAACTAAGAGTTGCCATTGAGCAAACAGAATGTGTATTATCATTGTTGTCATCAGAAAAACTTCCCAGGGACACACTTCCCCTCAGCAAGAAACTACAAACCAGCGATATAGATCTGGCATATGCTGTTGGCCGTGCCAATAGTGTAAAGAATATCTTGATAAGTTAAAGGAGGAATGCTGAAGAAAACTTAGATAAAACTTTTTGACGGTGCAAGAAAGATGGCAGAAGATTTAGGGTCAACAATAGGCATGCAATCTTAAAGGTACAATGTTTCAGTCAAAAGTGAGGAAGAATATAATTGTCAGGCTGTTTACTTACCATAGATCGATACCCTCATAAATACTTTTTCAAACCATTTTTGAAACCAAGACATAGGTATTGAAAATTGTAGATGTCTATTTCCATCTGGACATATTGCTGTTGAAGAAGAGGCCGCACAGTTTGTAAAATAGGGTGAATTTTAAAAGATGATGTTTTAACTTCAGTGCTAACTGCAGAACTTCACCTATGGCATGAAACCCGTAGACTACAAAATTGCTACTCTTATCAATGCAAGAGATGCCCTCAACAGATGCCACAAAGACTTGTATCCAAGTGTAGGCCTATTCAAATTGTTGAAGATTTTCTGCACCCTTCTAGTCTCAACAAGTATTCCTAAGATGCCATTTTTGATGTTACGGCGCATCAAAGCTAACCTCAGAAATTCAATGGGAAACGTCGAGTAAATTGGATTTTACATTTAATAAAATTGGGCTAATACAGTTTCTCTCTATAAAATGTATTAATACAACACAGTTCTTTCTTCTATATTATTTCAAATGGATTTAAGTTACAAATTGTATCAAATTCTCGTCAGAAGTATGTGTTTACATAGATTCACTTGAAGAAAATTCTTTTACATAACTACGATAACACTATTAGTTACTTGTCCACTCCAAAGTAGACAATGATCGGCTATTCAGCCCCATGAACCTAATTATAACCAAGTTGAGAATCCGAATGAAAATATAAACTTTACATGTAATAATATTCATATTTAAGGCCTTAGATAATGAAAATGATGCCATTACTATGTTTTTTTTTTATTTAAATCCCCCCCCCTCAATAACAAATACTGGGTGCGCTCCTGCATGAAACCTTAACATTTATCAACAATTACATAATTCTTTATAAAGGGTGAAAATCTTATATTTAAATTTGGCAATTTCACAAACTCAATCACTTGAACTATATAAATATTCTTAGGTTGTCTATGATTTAATTTTATATTTTAGAAGAAAAAAAAATGTAACCCATAACACAGGTACAACAGTGAGTGTAGTTTTCATTATCCTTAATATAAAAATTTGCTTTCATAAAAAACAGTATTATTTTATTTTATTTTGTCAGTATACATTTAATAATGAAATATCTATTCTCCTGAGGTAAGAGCCATCACAAGTGTAAATGTTTTGACATCATTGGGTAAGTTTATTATTAAAGCAAATAAGCTAGATAGGGAGTTTCTCAATGATTCCAAGGTCTCAATAACGATATTTTTACTCAATGGATCAACTGTAGCACTTATGAATGACTCCTACTACTCATTGATTTCATCAATGACCAGAACGGGTGATAAAATAGAGCTAGGACCCTTCACAACTTGACATTTCCGAGCCAAAGTGTCACCAATAATCACACTCTGCCCTTCAAATCGTTATTTATAAAAAGAAGTATAAGAAAATCAACAATGTGCATCGAAATAAAATTGATTCTACAACTTTTATTCAGATTCAAAATAGATTCAACAACGAAATTATGGGAAAATGGAGGCAAGTTACAGAAGTAAGTATACCTACCATGACCTAGCCCCAATTTTTAAGGCCACAAAGGTTTTCAACAGTTTTACACTAGTCATAATAATCAAGTATAAGTATACTTACTCTTCATATACCTCTGTCATGATTCACAAAGTCAAATATCCTACTCTTGCCCCATTTTGTTCTTAATTCCACCATTTTTAAAACATATAAAATACATCAGCCACAACTTGCAAAAGACAGGAAGTAGGGCCTAGTCTTTAAAAAGATGCTCCTCCAATCTTCAACATAATGTGTTCGCGCATGACCGTGAGAATAAAATATAGTTCGGGCTACATGGGGTTCATATCGAGCTAAATTTGATATAGAACGAGTAAAAATTGAGAATTACATTGTTTGAAATGCGTCAAGTCAATAAACTTATTCAACTAGTAAACATACAATGGAATTTGATCATGAATGGATGAGACGAAGTAAGTAATTGCTGAAGCTAAAATGGCGCACTACATAATATCAACTAATGTGTTTTATTGTAGATAGATATTTATAATATTTTTATCATTTCACCTAATAATTTACTCTAGTTTGATTGATTTTAATTTTTAAATAAAATAAAAAGCATCTGCAAATTACACACGGCTTGGATGAGTATATAACAATGGATTATGCACATTGATATTAAGAAAAAAACCCATTAAATTACAAGGTATACCAAATACAATTCAGTATATCAGACAAATTAAAATGTATTATTTTATACTTGACATTGAGTCTTCACTCGGTGGTAAAATCTTTCTCCTTATATTTACTATTATAATTTTAACTATGATTTCAATGCTTCTACAAATCTATTTCTTCTCCCCATAAATACACATATGCTAAATTAACACTTTTGACCACTATTCATTCTCCCTTTTTATTCCAATTTAAAATAATAATAATAATAAGCTCTCTCTCTACCTCTTTCCGTACCTGATAGAAATATAATAATTACTTAGGGTGAAACATGAATAATATTGTAAAACATTGTAAAAATCGTTTTCATACATTGATGAGCAAAGATCACAACAATAGATAAGACAGACGAGAGATTATAAACAATTCTAAGAATTAAATACAAAGAAACTAAACATTCTGCAATACATCACTAGTACCGCATGAAAAACGGACACATTGGATTACAGTTCCAACAGTATCTAATTGTCTTTTAATCCAATTTTCCCATTTCAATATTCATTTAGCAACTCTGAATGCATAACAAATCCATTTTCTTTCTCAGATTTTTATAGTTTTTTCGAACTCAATATGAAAAGCATGTCCATAAGAGTATAATGCACCCATTCAATCTATCTATTTCCCTCTTCACTTCTTCCTAATACCTTCCTTGCCAGCAAACCTTGTATTTTCTCAAATAATACATGTCATCCTTTAGGTAGTGCCTTTGGATAAAGCTTCAAAATACAACGGGCCTGACTATAGTGATGAAAGTTGTTTCTATAACCAGCATACTAATAGTACTTTTTGAATTACCAACATGACCGTATTGAACCAGTTAGAGGCCATCAGTTTTCACTCTTTTGAGGCTAGGCCCTTTCTTGTAGAACACTTATTTTTTCATGACATTTATATAATATGGACTATATAATTTTAGAATAGCTTGATCCCTTGATTGTGTGTAAAAGAGAAAGAAATACGCAAAAGGTTCTCTCTCGCTCTTTCCACAATGGTGTGAAGACAACTGATTGAGAATTTCTTCCTCAGATGTTCATCCAATTATATTGTTCTACCTCTGGCATTATGATTAAAGAGTGATCACTACTCACTCACAGAAATCTTGGTGTGTGAGACCATGGTGATTTTAGAGGCAAGGAGATATATTGGCGTGCAAGACTACAAGCTTAAAGGCAAAGAAATAACGTGGCGTGTGAGACCACGGTTAGCTTATGGATAAGAAGATAAGGAGGTAGCTTGGCGTGTAAAACAGTGGTTTACTGGTATCTTAGGGGTAGGGAGATATATCAAGGTGTGAGATGACGGTAAGCCTATGAAATAATGAGATAGCTTGGCGTGTAAATCACAGTGAACTTAGGGTTAGTGAGATAGTGAGATAGCTCAGTGTGTAAGATCGTAGTGAGCTTAGGGTGGACAACTCAGCGTGTGAGACCACATTAAGTTTAGGGGAATGGATATAACGAGATAGCTTGGTGTGTAAGATCGCGGCAATCTTAGGGATAAGGGGATAAGTAAATAAGACCGTGGAAGGCTTATGTAGCTAAAACTTCCATGTTTTTAAAAGAATGGTTTATTCTTCCTGAACGGGGTTTTGTCCAGTGCGTGTCTGGGCAACTTATGTCATTTAGAGGATCCGGTGACTGGCGACTTTATTGCCCCCACCCCTCCATTGGGCCTATGGGTAGAGATGGCTTGTGACTGAACTGGCATGAGAGGTGTGGATAGTTGGGGGCCATCGGTTCTAAGCCAAGCTGCCACGAATAGAAAGGCGCAAAGGTCTTAAATTTTTGCCCTGAGTGGATAAACAAGGAAGGCGAGAGATGGTGGTAGCCTTAGAAGGCAAGAGCACGATACATATATTGTTAAGTAAGGGAAAAGGGGGTAGTAATATTATAGAAATAAATGAAGCTCGCTCATTCAAAACAATCGTATATAATATACATGAATCATATCGTTCACCACATGGTTGGCTTAATCATGAGCCCTTCCTTCATCCGTGCTCCAACCTTGGTGAACGAACGAGTGAGCGCAAACTTTAATTCTCACAACTCCCATCCCAAGTGAGCGAATATCTTTCCGTTCCCTCTCAACTTCTGAACGAACTAGTACAGATAAAATTAACATAAATTATGTCCCAAGCTTATTGCGTTTGAATGTTTAATTTTATTATTTATAAAAAATAACCTCAGTGCTTAGCCGTTAGTGTCTAAAACACCTAATTATGTATTTTGATGTTAATAATAACAGGTGATTTATTATTGTTTGTATTTATTTATTAGAGCTTTTTCCGTCAATCCCATTTCCTAAGAATATTTGAATTCTAGTTTAAAGCAATTGGTGCTGCCCTTTCTCTATACTTTCTCTTAGTAGTAGTGTGGTTAAATCAGTGAGATCTATACACTAAACTCTACAAGTGGGACAGTCCCGCGTTGCAATTTTTAACAAAAAATGTGACGCTCAATATCGTTAGAGTCTGAGGAGACAAACTCTGGATTTGATTTCGTTGTTATAATGATGCCAACGTGTCATTTAATGGGTTTTTTTTAAAGTTAAATATTGCATAACATTTGGATATACAACTCTTTATATGAAAGGAAACCTTTAATAATATTTTAAAATAATAATTATGTAATCTATCAAAGATGTATACTTTTTGCTGAAGCCAGATCATATTAATTTTCAAGTAGGATATCAATGCCTATTTATTCGAATGCCTATCACCTTTATAGTAAGAAAAAATAGAGATTGTATTAAAATCTCGATAGTTAAAATAAAAATAAAAAATATGGTAGATTATGTGTCAAACTTTGTTTAGACGTCCATACCAAATCAATTATCCATAATTTCTGTAGAACATTATCAACCCTCTCCACCAGACTTCATCTTTATCTTGAAATATATTACGCTAGCAAAATTACCCAGGCAGCACTTTTCTAGGCTCCAAATATACAGAAAAAAACTCTTCTGTTTAGTTCTTCAAACTCAGTTATTAATAAATTTAAAAAAATCTTATCAAAAATTTCAAATTCCAGCTTCAACGTGCACATGTTTTATACCTCTGCTTGCGATAGTTATCACGCAATCCTCATGACACAGAAAAACCAACTATTTATTTTATTAATATGGATAATATTCCTTATTTAACATTTTTATTTATATTCTGCCAATTGTATTAATTTATCTTGTATAGTTTCCATTAGAGAGCTATCAACGCACACGGAAACAGTGTCCTAAATAGAACTAAATAGTGTGAATTATAATGAAAAACCCTTCAACCCGTTTAAATAAGTTTCTTCAATAACGGTAACATACCCGCAGTGTATCCAACTGCCAGTTGCGTTAATATTGGGGTATACGGGTGCGGATTGGACCAAGTGGAACCATCAGAGGGGGTGATGCCAAAATTATTGTCTATAAAACCTTTTAATTTAGCCTAAAATTATTTATGATGGCCTATGTGTCTGTGGCTTCATGTGAGAAAAGATTTTCAAGGATAAATCTTATAAAGAACAATAATTGATATCAAATATGGGACAGTCAAGGCTTTATGGTCTGGTGATTGTGATGGGCTACAAGTCTTTAACCTTTCACAATAATGGAATATACATATATTCACTGTTCCTAAATATCTTCTCTATAAACCATAAAAAAAACTCACTAACAATATGTTTCTACTTACCATTACCTCAGCTTATGTGACCTATATTTTGGTTGCATGCACAGTATTATTACAGCTCCCAAGCCAATGGCGTGCTCAAATATCCAATTTGATTCTACCTACTCTTTCAACTTTAGTGAGAACTTGAGAAGATAGAAGGAACGTCGTACGCAAGAGAATGAAGCTCCCCACCTCTGACAACTTATTTACCCAAGTGAAGTAAGCGTTGTGGGATTAACTAAACAGAAATGACGCATGGGGAAATAAGACTTCTCCTTTCACGTCCCTTCTTCGTCCACTATGTAGACTATATTTTATATTGGGTGTTCAGCCTACTAAATGCAACTTGTTGTTCAATCAACGACCTAAGAAGACGAGCTGCCACGTTTGACGCTGCTCAACGCTTTTCTGATGTCTGTGAGGATATCGATGATCTCGCCATCTAGGTGGATAAACTCCTTTCCTTACGGTTATTCTGTTCTCCTTTTGAGAAAGTTTAGTCACTTGTATTGTACCTCACATGGTTCAACGATCGTACACTTGTTGATCCATGATAACTACGCGCGTGTTGTGTAAATACAACCCTTTTCACAACCCTCGCTCACACGCGTCCCGTCCACATCCACCCATCGCCATCATCTTCACTCACTACCCTGCGTTTACCACAACCAGTTTCGCCAACCTCACGCAATAAGTTTTGGTGAGTCTCTAGCACTCGGCCATCCTGTAGCACTCATCGTCCTCGATGAAGTCTGTTCACACATGACATTAACAATTACGCTCTCAAATAATCCTTAAACTATCTTATCACTAGATGATAATACAAAATATACAATGGCACACAATCCCATAATAATCACAACACTCTGGTGACAAAATCCCTTTCGCTGCTCAACTTGTGGGTCGTTTCTGCCCATCTTGCATGTATCGTATTTTGTACATTATTTAACTTGTGTTGTTCACCAGGTTCGGTGTTCAACTTGTAGCATGTCAATCAGGCAGATTGGACAGCTACAATTGTATGTCAATATTTTGATAATTTACGACAATAGAAACTAAAGAAAGAAGTAATATTAACATATTTAAAAGTAATCTACCTCAAAGTTTATTTTCCCTGACTAGATGAAGTCGGATACAATCACGTGTCTCCCTAAATCGAAACACGTGGTTGTTCAAAAGATATTGCCTTTTGATAAATACTGTAGCGGATATCAAAGAATAGAATTAAAATGATCATATTTATGAATAAAATGCTTTAACGCATATCCGTTGCCATTGGATGATGTCAGATAGATTCGCATAGATTTGCCATTCTGCCTGCAAGAAAATATTGTAAAGGACTTTTATATCGCAAATTCTCATAAAAATAATAGCTGATCCTAAAGAATATAGTTAAAACGGATATATTTAAATAGAAGATGCTTCGGTATCTACTCATCATCTCAAGATGTTCTTGGATTTGTTCGCCACGTGTTAGAAAAGAAAATTATTCAATGATTGTGGCCTGACTGCAGCCACACGTGCTTTCATTACAACACTTGATGAAGAAACAAATGTAGAATGAACTCGACCCAGTGACCCACTGCCCTCCAGAGAAGACTAGCGGGAGTCCCAGGGACCATGTTTTCCCCTTTCCCCGCAAGCAGTTCTCCTTGCTTCGTTTTACTTTCTCAACGCCTTCGTCCGTCTCTCTCTTTTTCTTTGTTTCTGAGTTTATCACCTATTTTATTTTGTTCCGTTCAAAACAGATTCTAGAGTATATAAGGGCTGCTTCTCAGGTTCACAATATAGCAAACTTCTACAACTTAGCGTCAAAGAAGGAACCTCTACAACTTTACTCAACGAAGGAACCGGTGACAATGGAGTGTTGGCCGTCAGATCCACCACCGCGCCGGCCAGGAGGATATTCTTCACATACTTAAGTATCCTGGTGGCAACATCGTTATGTCCATCTGACTTAGAGTGTAGTTTTTGTAAAAAAAGCTAGACAATGTCTACCTAGACATGTTTAATATTCTGTATGTTCTGTTTCTATAGTTGATGGCGACTTTCACTTTGTTTGATAGTTTTATATTATGTCTAATTGACAGTTAAAACCATTTGAAGTCTTGTTGACTTCAAAATTAGAAGGTTTATTTAATTGGTTAAATTTGGTGTCTTCATGTCTGAAGGATAAGTGTCATTATGACTAGTATTTAGCGAACCAGTCCTAGTGACTATGCTTCTCTGTATCCTTATGATACAGCCTTTAAATTATGAGCCCTTGGCTTCGAATGTAGTAAGGTCTTATTCATAAACTTACTAACCTCCACAAGCTCCATTTATTTATTCTGAGTCAATTTTTAACATGACGCCGTGGACGTCATGTTCGTTTGTTTAAGATTTGTATGGCTACAACAAGTAGGCTGTCTGTCCTGTATCACAAATCCCAATTGAGTTAATAGAGTTCTATGTTTTGGGTTGTTCAAGTAGTCACGCTTCACATGCGGTATTGGCTTGTGTGAGCAAACCGCAGAACTCTTGGTGTGTCATAATAGGGTCCACGCAAATAATACCCTTTGTCTTTGCCTTATTTTTTGTTGCTCCTAATGTGTTTTGTGTTGCTTTTTAATGGAATTCCAATTAGTATTGTTTGTACTATTGAATGCTTTGGCAGTAGCGATAGGTAAAGGGACCAGCCATAGTACCTGCTAATCGACACCTGTTTGTTAGCCATCGACCACTGTTATCTACAGATCTTTTCTCCTTTAGAAAACACCTACCTGTAGACTGGCTCCAGCTCAGCCCCTGTAGCGACAGCAAGCTAATCAAATTTTACTAAGTCTTATTAATTGAAACAACCTTCAAACTTGTAATCTTGTAATATTATTGTAAAGATAATTCTTATTATTTATGTTTTTTAATAAATTTATTTATTGTTAAACAATTTTTTTTTCATTTAAATTTTACCTAGTTTGTCACGTTACCAAATTATTCCTAAGTCGGGCTGATGTAACAAACTTGTTGGTCATTTCTGCTTATCTGGCTTGGCGCGAATTTCTCTCACTTAGATGTGTTATTCCCCTTGTGGAGTTTGGTACCTCCCGATTTGTTGTTTATATACTCAGGTCATGCGTTTAATGTTTCTGGCTTAGACCAATTGGTTGTGCGCCAGCTCATGACAACACAAGGCCTAGAACGCTGAATTGGAACTTAACCTTTACAATTAAAGTGTTGTATGTATATTTTCGGCCGCTCTGTCTATGACTGGAGCCGACAGCCAACAGTCTAGTACCTTGATAACCTAACTGTTAATGTTCTAGCCAGCCTCCCTGGCACTTTTATAGTCTTGTTCATGCCTGGTTCAGAGTAGGGGCATTTCGTTCCTGCGTTTGTGTAATAGCTTGCTAGTCGTTAGATGTTACTTGTTATTGTTTAGTCTGATCATTACTATTGTTATTATTTAGTGCTAGCCTGGCAATACATATTAAAAGGACTGGAGTCTATCCTGTTAAGCCTGAGCTTAACCTGTTTTTCAAATTAGTTGGCGCTGTACGCCAATCACTCTCTCAGAGAGTATTTGTTATTTTCTGCCTTTGTTACATTAAACTAATTTGTTAATATGTATTTATATCATTGCTTTCAAGTGTCTCCTATCATGTCTAACTACCATGTTTAAGCAATCACCGCCTCTGGTATTAATTAGAGCGACGGTTCAAGGTTCATCAGTGTGTGTTCTATATTGATTTCCAGATTCTCAAATTCCCTTCAAATTACGAGCACGTAGTGCAACATAGTATAGCTAACTGTCTTTTATGTATGCCGTAGAGATAGTTTGTGTCGTTGATATCGACGATACGTAAAAGTGGTGCCACAATGTCATCCACGGTTTGAGGATCGACGATATCCGTGTAGATGTACATTTGCGAGGGCAAGCCTAGTAGAATGTTGGTGGAGTACGGTAACTTTGGGACTTTCATTAGATTAGTCTTAGGATCTAAACCGAGCTGTAGACTTAGTTGACTGGATCGAGTCAGCAGCTGTATATCTGGTGAAGAAGAAACATCCATTTATTGTTAGGTTTTTTGTATTTGAATAAAAACCCAAAATCCCCTTTAAATGCCTCTATATCGTTTAAGGCTTTGACCAAATCATGGATAGTGCTGTAATTTCCATGTGGGATAAGATCCTTGAATATTTGTTTCACGCCGTTAGTGTCAACCCAGTTGTACCATACAATATTTTAGGCCTCAGGTATGATGGTGAAAGTGTGACCTACCCCCAGCATTTTCCCGCAAAAAAATAACAGACAGAGGTAAGCACAAGAGAGTTATGATTTTATTATTAAAGAAAACATGGTACAACATGTTGGGGGAGTGACACTTAGGATTAATAGAGAAATCAGAAGCCACATTTTAGGCCAAATGACTTTAGTTAACAGTGAAGTTTTTTTTTTTACATTTGATCATTGTAAATGAAAGTAGCGTAATTTGATCAAATTCTAACTTTTCCGTGAAATTTCTCTGAGTAAATAAATTCCCTGTTTTCTAGGTCACCGGATATCCTGCCGGTTTATCTGGACTAAAAGTTCACTGTTGTAAACTTATTTCAAATGTTTTATAATTAATTGCATATCAAAAGGCGCAGTTATTTATTTGAAATTTTAACACAGAATTAAGCAGTTTTTCATATTTATTTGTAAAGTTATATGTTTTATAAATAAAATAAAGCGTATATTTTGACAATTTTAGCACATATAAAATACAATATCTTATATTCTAAACAAATATAAACATAAGACTCAGTAATTAAACTTTATTAAATAATTTACATTAGTAAAATTATTTGTATATTATAAACATTTGAGAGAAAAACTAAATTTACATAAATATAAATTTTAGTCAAATTTACCATAAGAAGGTATCACTTATAAATATGTAGACATCAACTTACGTTTAGCCAAGAACTAATATGAATCTATTAGACTTATTTTGAAGCTTGACAATAGATTAATATGAATCACCTGTGAAGTTAAACTAATACTTATATAAGGTGATCTTTTATTATAGTTGTAAGACAGAGATGACCTGCTTGCCGCTGACAATTAATACCCTATGAAATGATTATGCATGCCGATTGTAAATTAAATAATTTCGGGATCCCCTTATCATTAATAAACCATATTTCAGAGGAATGATCGAGTCATTCTTACCTTAATATACTACATATTATAACACAAACTAAACTGGGAATATTTCTAGATAAGAGTAAACAACACACTTCAAAATCATTAAATAGGACCATGTATTTTTTTAAGTAGAAAAGAGATATTTTAAGAAAAATATAGAAAACATAGAAATGAAATTATTTGTATGCGCTTTTAGACTGCCAAAATTTTTACCAACAAATAAATATTTCATTCGATAACTTTATCTAAACACAAAACCTTTTGCTTATAATAAAGGTATGTAAGCAAATTAAGAGAAGCAAATGTGTTTTAATTAACATCTAGGAGCATAGAATTAAACTGAAGCCATCATTAGGTTTAAAAGCTAATAAAGGCTTGGACCAATATGTGTCTTAAAAATAAATTTAGTTGTGGTTTTCTAAGCAGACTTTGAAATTAGTGTAGAATTTTATCTTGTTTTTCAATGAAATGGAGCTGTACCAACAAATGAGAAAATCAGACACAACATTCCATTAATGTCCCCGAAAGAAATTTTTCTAGGGCAAAGCAGAAATCTGTGGAGCAGAGGTTATTCAGAATACTAACAGAAAGTTTAACCTACCCAAGTGTAGCCACGCCATGCTTTCTAATAAGTTGGTATTTCTCAGAAAACCCTTTCCGAGATGCCATGCTTCTCAGCTTTTTAAATTTGCAGAAAAATATTTCTGAAATAGCTCAGTGCATAAAACTATCATTTCATATTTGTTTTCATAGCAACAAATGCTTTTACTGCCATTGGTGCTTTAATTTCGATGAGCGCCAATATAATTATTTTGGTATGTCTCCCCTTAGAAAGTTTATGGTGAAAGAACTTCTATAGAGTGGTAAGTACTGAGGACTTAGATCCGGAGTCTGTAGACCAGTTGTTTCCAACCTTTTCCAGTTAATGTCCCCCTTGTTAGATAATCAATCCAACACCCCCCTTTCCCCTATTTTTGGGGATGGTTTTTAAAAGTTTTTTAATGCGTTTTAGTCACTTCTTTATTCAATACTGGCAGAAAATTGGTATCTAAAATTACTGAAAATTAGTGTGATGGCTGGCAATTTTATTTTAGTAAATTCTTGATTATTGGGCTTTATATAAACAAGTAAACCACGCTGTCTGGTTTTCATGAGGGTCAGAGTTGAAGACTCTGTGGTGTTGCACATGGCCGCAATGGTCAATCAGGAGGGGGTTAAAAAGGAGAATTGTGGGGGAAATCTTAGGCTTAAAAATAAACAAGTGCATGAACAAGTCTTAATTCTTTGGTTGGTCATTTAATTTTTTTACTGGTAGGTAGTGTTGCCAATACTGCAAGAAAAAATTACTTTCATTACTTTATTTCCAAATTAGTCTCCTCAACCCCAAGGTGGTTAACCACTGCTGTAGACAGTGCAATCTGTTATTGTGGAGTCAATCTCATATAGACCACTATACACCTTAGAGATAAGAAAGAGTCTTTAGACAGGCCTCAACATGATTTTAAACAATTATATGTAGTCTGTTTTCCTTATTTTATTATAAATAACAAACTATGTAAATTTAAAATGCTCTCTGGCTTCAAAAGATCTGTTAATATAAAATCATAGCATTGATGACTACTTAGGTCTCATATTAATGAATTATTAATTTATTATCTAATATGATTTCAGTGAGATCTTTTAAACTCTGAAAGAAATTAGAGTTTTTTTAAATTGAAATACAACATTATTTGATTTGAACATGGCTGATCATCCTAACATAATTTTAAGACAGACACAACAACCAAGCCCAAGATAATTAATTTACCACATAAATTAATTTGTATGAAGTGCTTTTTAAATTCCAAATGTATATAGATTTACAAGATATTATAAAATGTCAACATTTAGGTACTATTTCTGCCAATTTAAAATTGATGTTAATAAAATCAGAAATGAGGGTGGAAAAGCATACTGAGATGTTTAGGTATGATTTTAAGGGACAGATAGCCTTGTGAGCTAAGGTGGGGATGTATAGATGTGAGAAAAATGTTTTTAATTTTTATATCAAAAAGTGTGTTGGTCAAAATAAATCAAATATTGCTTTATAAACAGTTTAATTTGCTTCACATGGTGATCTTAACACTTGTTGAATATCTGTCAAGGGTATCCTATAATTTAACTAGCTACCCATCACACCCGCTTCAGTGGTTGCGTGGTCTAACACAACGTTCTTGCAGTAGAATGGACTGCCGATGACAGGGAGATCAAGGTTTTGATTAAATAATTTATTTGAATAAGGATTCATATACTGATACAGATATAATCACTTTTTGTTCGTATCCGTGTTTTAGTTGACTAATTTCAACAAAAAACGTTTATTGTAACATAACTATAATAAATACATATATTGTCTTGCAGACTTTTTTGTTCACATTGGTGAGAACGTTCAATATGTATAGTATTTTTTATCAATAGTTTTTGCAGCGCACGCGGAGAAAGCATATTTTTAGGTATTTTTATATACCTTGTGTAAAACTATCGATATTCTTATGAGGAATAAATTAAATTTTCAAAATAAAATATAGCCTATGTTAATCGCTGATAATGTATCTTTAAATTGGTGAAGGAATTTTTAAAATCGGTCCAGTAGTTTTTGAGTTTATTCATCACAAACAAAAAAACCAAAAAACAAATCTTTCCTCCTTATAATATTATATCCTATAATTTAATGATAGCCTTTTTTTTAAAAAAAAGTTTGTCATCTAATGCTGCTATGCTCTTGACAGATATTCAACAACCATTGACAACACCATGCGAAGAAAATTAAACTCTATATTTGTTGTACTAAAACAATATTACATTTTGGCCAAAAAAATGTTTTGCTATAAAAATTACATTAGCACTGACCTTTCCTCATGTTCCTAAATACCCACATTAATTATTTTCCAATATTATTCAAATTCAGAATCTGTCTATAGATAAAATAAAGATTCCACAATTGTGATTCAGGAAACAAAAATACAAAAAATTGACTCAACCCAATTCTAGCTGAAACACAAGATCTAGCTTCAATGTGTTCATAAGAGTGTATGCGAGAATTTAAAAATAAAACTGAAAGTTTATATTTGAAAAAAATAAAGAAAAATTGTAGCATCATTTGAAATTAAAAAATTTTGAATAAATAAAAAAAAGGTATCAATGAAATATGGCTGAGTCTCACTTTTATCAAATCCTGCATAATCAATGGCCAAAGTTTGGAATGATAAATTTAAAATGCAGAAACACTAGTCATTTATTGACAATATGCCAGAAACCTTCAATGACATCCATAGTAGAGATGATCTCCAGCAATGGATGGCTGCAGTTGAGGAAGAGATGTACTCATTGAAGAAAAATGAGACCTGGACCCTTACTGAGCTGCCATCCGGTAAACGAGCTAGCAACTGTAAGTGGGTCTTCAAGATGAAGCAGAATGAAAATGGACAGCTTGACAGGTACAAGGCAAGGTTGGTGGTGAAGGGCTGTGCACAGAAGAAAGGGTTTGACTACAATGAAACGTACTCACCCGTAGCCCATTTAACCTCGGTCAGAACCCTGCTTGCAATTATAAACAAAGAAGATTTAATTGCCTTCCAGTTAGATGTGAAAAATGCATTCCTACATGGAGACCTTTCTGAAGAGGTGTATATGAAGCAGCCACCTGGCTTCGTAACTGACAGCAACCTTGTGTGTAAGTTACACAAGACCCTCTATGGATTGAAGCAGGCACCACGGGAGTGGAATGCTAAACTTGACAAATTTGTGAATTCTCTCGGATTTAAGCAGGCTGAAAATGAAAAATGTATATATTTCTATTTCAGCAACAGCATAAAAACTTACCTTTTGGTTTACGTAGATGACATAATTTTGGCGGGAAACAATCTGCAGAAGTTAAATGACATCAAAACATATCTTATGTCAGAATTCGAGATGAAGGATCTTGGAGGTTTGCACAACTTTCTAGGTATAAAAATTGATCAGAAAACTGATGGTATGTCCCTTAGTCAAACAGCCTACTTGAAGAAAGTTCTCAAGAAATTTGGTATGGAACAATGCAAACTGGTCAAGACACCGATGGAGACAAAACCACCTGAAATAACTACATCAGAGTGCATAATACAAAAAAAACCGTACCGTGAGCTTGTTGGTAGTTTGATGCATGTGATGCTCTACACTCGCCCTGATCTGAGCTTCTCAGTGAATTTCTACAGCAGGTATCAGAGCAATGCAACAGAAGCTCACTGGATTGGACTCAAACGAATACTACGATACATTCAAGGAACACTTGATGTTGGTTTCTTCTTTCCGAAGAACTGTGATGTCGCCTTACGGGCCTACGTTGATGTGGACTGGGCCAATGACAGCAATGATCGTAAATCTACATCTGGGTATTTATTCCAAGTTTATGGTGTGCTCAATATCGTCGTGATTATTGAAGCCAACCCAAATTTAAAAATACATCTAAAAAGAAAAATAAATTATTCATTAACTAGTATGCTATAAACAAACACTCTAGCTTAATTGTACAGAGAAAATAAATAAATCTATTAATAATTTTTGTTTTCCCATTTAAAATGCATTGAAATGGAAACATTTTAACGAAAATATTTCAATAACTATTTTTAGTATGGTTTGAAAATTCCATAAGAATTATGAAAGATTCCCAGATATGTTACTAAAGTAAATAAAAAACAACAATGTTGTATTATTAAATATTCTTTTTTAAACATTTTTTGTTTATAATCATGCATTTATGGGTAGTCTAGGCCTTAATATCAGTGTCTTCTGAATCTTGTTTATGTAACAATAGCTAACATCAAGATGTATAAAGATTGTGTTTTTGTTGGGCGCCACCCCTAGTATCTAGGAGAAAAATAATAATCAAAAAGAAAAACATTTACCTCGGCTAATTCAGACGGTGGCACAACGACTCTCAATATTCGAGACCACTGGGAAACTTAAGAACTAAAACATGAACAATTTAGTTAAAAATGGATTGTTGGAACAAAATGTAATTTAGACTACAATAAAAATAAATGTATAAAATAACAATTGTTGGCACTCTTGTGAATTTATTGTTGTTTCCCTTTTACCACATCCCAATACTACCTATGGAATTCCGGATAGTTATAATTCTAATTTAACAAAGTATAAAATAATATTGTTGAAACATAAAAGAAGAGAAAAAAATATAAAATCAATAAAATTAATAATTAGACATAAAATAAAATGTTACTTGATTCTCTCCATTAGTCTGTCTTTCTGAAAGTTCGTAAATGAATTCTGATTTTGATAGGAGAGAAAAAAAATATTTTAAATTTGAAGATTTGGTTTGACCTCAGACATGAATTAGTCCATATTGAAACACCATCTTCAGAAATTGGTTTCACTTTAGTATTTCGAGTTCTTCCACAATTTAACCGAAAAATAAATAGTCTAGTTCTTGCACACACACTTAGCCTTCCATTTTTGCTACTTGTACTTTAATTCACAACCTTTAATTCACTTTAAAATACTTTGAATTAGGAGCTCCACAGATTTAGCTCCATGTTAGATCAACACCGAGGAAGAAGACCCCATCTCCTCTAGATAGCCATCCAAAAATCAAATTTAAAAAATGTTGTATTCTTTACTTCCAAGTCCAAAGAGAAAACTAATATATAAAAACGAAAATAAAATGTTGGCTATGGACTAGGGATAAAATCAAATACAATGCAGGTTTAATATAAATATTGAAATATATCCCAATGTAGGTGAACAATGTTTTCATAAAAGAATTAAATGTTTATTGGTATCTGTCAAAATTGAAAAGCGTGCTTGTTTTGAGTTGTTTACATATATTCTTATTGCCTCCTTTTTTTTCTTCTTCTTTTAGAAGCACGAGATCCACCACTCACTTTTTTGACAGATTTGCGCATGTGTTGAAATTAAACATGGCTGATGTTCATTATAAATAAGTCAACAAACTTGTTAAAAGGATAATTAATATGTTTAATAAAAGGTAAGTGTTCTTCCTTAAATCAAAATTCCTTATTTAGATTATTTAAAATAATGTTATATGTTGTTCCTTGCGTCCTTTTATTTTATTGAATAGATGTAATTAGTATTATTTGTCAAGCTGGGTATACAGTGGCCGAACTATGAAGTGTTTAATTTCACACGAAATTAAATTGGAAACTAATCACAAAACGTATAAAATATAGGGAAATACAAGGTAGGGTGGCAAATTACGTCACAGTGGTGAGATGATATAGGTTGAAAATAGTATAATAGAGCGATGGAGAAAGTATTTTGAACAATTGTATGGCAAAATTTGAAGAAAGTAGCAGACAAAAGTGAAAATGTTATAAGGAGTGAAAAAATTAACGAGGCAGAGGTGTTTAAAGCTATGAAAATGTTCGAGAATGTCAAATCTGTGGGCGTAAATGAGATCATTAGTGAAATAATTAGGTGTGGCACAAAAAAAAAATTGAAAGATTGTATGAGTTTTTCATTTTGTCTGCTGCGATTCCGAACGATCTTAATGACTGGAAGAATGTTGTCATTGTTCATTTGTATAAAGGCAAAGGCAGTAATAGTGACTGTAAGAATTATAGGACAAATAGTTGGTTGTGTATTCCAGTAAAAGCTTTTTGGAGAGTTTTAATTATTGAAAGAGTGCATGAAAGACTGCAGGCAAGATTTGGGGTGTGCAATGTTGTTTCATGCCAGGTAGAGTTTGCATGGATCTGATGTTTGCGCTGCAACAAGAGATTGAGAAATGTATGGCAGTAAGAAAGAAAATGTATTTTGCATTTGTTGATCTGGAAAAAGCGTACGATTGGGTGAATAGGAGTTTGTTATGGGATGTTCAAGATAGTATGGTGTGGCTGCATGGTTAGTAAATTCAATTAAGGTGGTGTATGCTGTAAGTAGAGCGTGCATTAGGGTGGATAAAGCTTTGAACTTTCTTTATAAAAAAAAGTTTATAATACATGTTATAAATGTATGTGTTTTGGTACTTTTTGTTTAATAAAACATTTCATGGTTTGTACAGGTGAAATACTTTGATTAATACTGCCCTCACCTTCCTAAACCAAAATGACTTGAAGGTGCAAAATGTAAGAAGAAAAACAGAATATCAAAGTGGGGTGCATGAGTCTAATAGAGTAAAAATGATCTGAGAACAAATTATTGCTACTCAGCGACTCGCAACCAACTTGGTTAGGGAAATTGGGAATGGATGACTGTCATCCACCTTAATTGACTGTATAAGTGATACATTAATACCTTAGAATCTTCATAGATAAAACTGTGACGCTCATATTGAGCGCAGGAAGCGTGTTCAAGTAACAACCATGAGGTCACTAGAGAAACAGTTTTTATTTTAGTTAGTTACATTACAATGATATAGTTGGTATAATAGTACATTAAAGGCTTAATGAGCCTACGCTTAGTCTGGCAAAATATTGACTGAGCCACTATGACTTACAAAATATTAACCGCCCCACAGGGGGATCGTTAAAGTGAATGTTTGATGTCTAGATTCGAATTTACCGCCCAAGGGCGCGCTTACATCCATAAACACAAGATGACTGACATATTTAGTTTTAAGAGCACATGGCATTAACTGAAGTATAAGTTAAATATATAAGATAAAATGCTCATAAAGTTTTGCTTTACATTCCTATAGATATATACATGATTTAGCGGCCGAATATTATAAACAGAGATCTCAACAATGGCCGTTGAGTGCTAATCCTAAGTAACGAATCATAAGCTAATAATTACAAATAAGTCCTAGAAGTGTACAATAAGTTCCGCAAACTTCCGTTTCGCTCATGATAACCTAATCTAACAATTCCATATAAAATACCTTCATAACTAAGTGAACTTATATCGTCTAAAAATACCCAAGATCATATTAAACTATATCTAAGATTCGCTAAGATAAAGGCTCGGGCGCACCTACAGTTAATAAGGTGTACTAAATCTAACAAAAATTCCCCTAGAAAGTTACTATCATGAAACCGTGGTTCACCCACGTCAAACCAAATTAAAATCCCCATTCATAACATGAAAAGAAGCGCCAAACAGTAATTTAGAATAATCTTCCTCCCCATATTTAAAGCCAAAGAGAATTTTGATTAATATCCCCAAATATTAGTTATAAATTAGCGCCCTCACCTGGTAAGAGCCAGTGATACAATGAGTACCATACAAAATAACACCTGCCGTTATATAGCATAGACAGGTCTTAAAAGTTCTCAGTAGAGGGGGAGAGGAAGGGAAACACATAGAACAAAAAGAAGGGTGAAGACTAGCGCTCTGGGCGCATCGCGGACATCCCAGTAATTACTAGGCCAAGCTCGAACATCCCAGAACCGGATGTTCGCGAAGTCATGTTGACAGCTAGATTGTTAGGAGCTGGGCGAGGTGCTGATTTGGTTCGCGTCTCAGTCAGTGGTCAGTCTTCTTTATCCAAGCCACGAGAATGGATGTGTTGTTGCGTGCATGTGTGTTCCATTCGACGAGGAGAGGTCTCGATCAGACATAGTGAGACTTGGTGAGCCTTGGTGAGTGTAGAGCCTTCATATTACCAGGTTGTTGGTTTTAGATGTTTGTTGTTTGGAACATCGTTACAAAACAAGATAGGAATACAAAAATTAAAGAATATTATAAAATATGGGATTTTTCCATTTTAATTTTAAGCATTAGTTATTGTGGTAACTAATAACAATATCTTAGATCGTTCATCCAAGGACGTGTCATTTAAATACATCGAAAAATGTCTATGTTAAAGAAAAATTCTAAGTATGCCTAAGCTAATATTTAATTTTTACTTTATATCATAATTTATGATCCGCGTGGTAACTATACAAACTATATATGAAAAGTCCGGTTAATGAATTTGGAAGTATCTGTACACACTTTTTAGATTCTCTAAACATCATGACTACACTAAATCAACATTAAGTCCAAACTAAATTATTTTCCAAGAGGCCAATAACAATAAAGGATACTAATAATCTAATAATTAAATCCTACTAATTTGGAAGAAACACATGGTTAACAAAAATTCAAGATTAACTTATAATATTTGGCATAAACCAACCTATATGTACATAATACCGTCATATGAATATATTTGTCCTTCAACTAGGTATTTAAAGTTTTAATACTTTATGGAACTTGCTTTAACAAAAAATATTATTTCAAAACCCTAAGAGACAGATAACAAGGGCATATTACGCCTGGCATAATAGCCCAACTCAAAATATATGACTAACAGAATGTATATATTAAATAAATATTAAATTTTCATTTGATTCATACTAAATAAATCTTGTATTCTAGTAAAGTTCGTACTGAAGTCTAGCTCCATATTAGTGCCTTTGACAACATAGTTTCCTTCAAAGGCAATCAAATATGATAATGAAAGCTTAAAAGTATATTTATATTTAGGTCACTGGCAAAATATTCTCTTTTAATATTATCAAACACGAAACGTGAAAGTTTTAAAAGTAAATTTCCACCTTAAAGTCTTTGGTAAAATAGTATCTTTTATTATTAAACCAGAACCATGAACGATTTAAAAGTATATTTACACGTTAGGGTCTTTGGCAAAATATTCTCTTTAAATATTATCAAACAAGGAAGCGAAAGTTTAATCATATATTCTCGCTTTAGATTCTTTGGCAAAATATTCTCTTCAAATATTATCAAATAAGAGAATGAAAGTTTAATAATATATTTTGTCGTTGGCTTAATAGTACTCTATTCTTTTAAATCTTCCAACGAGGTATCTTAACAACAATAACAACAACAAAAATTAATTTTAAATAATATGCCCAAAAAGAATTATGAAAAATATAAACAATTTTAAATATAAATATAAGTCACTTTAAAGCCGAAACGGAGTGTATAAACTAATATTTGACCTTAGTGCCCTCTATGTTATTTAAAAAATATATATATACTCTTTTGCCATCTATTAGAATCTTTTGAACTAATAATCTACTCTATTGCCATCTATTAGAATTTTTGGAACTAAATTTTTGCTTGGTTCCTTTTATTTTTCTAGTGTTGGTTAAAAACGGTTAGTTTATTGTGGTTCTGTCGGACTTCTGGGAGCTGTGAAATAATACAATAATAATGTAAATTTAATTGTGCCGTGCTTCATTATGAAATACCAAATAGTCAAATATCAGTACATTATATAGACTAGAGTAGGATGAAACAGCAATTACAAATTGAGAAAATTCACAAGCTTATTTTTACATCTTAACATAAGGTTGTGTTGCAGTGTTTTTACTTAAACTTTTTTCTCCTTTTCTAAGACTATATTTTAACTTTATAAATATTATTATTCAATTATAAAAGTTAGCTATAAACTTGGTTTACACAGAGAACAACTAATTATGCAGTATCCACAGCAACCACACGAAAAAGATATGATTAATTTGGCTGAGCTTAGTGGGCTTTCCATAAAACCTCAAATTTTAAGAGCATTAATATTCCTCTTGCGGCATGATATTTCACCTTCAGTTTTACATAGCCTATTGAGGGATATCTACAATAAAACCTGCAAGACAAAAGAACTGGACCAACGCTCCAGCAGTGGTCGTAGATCAGCATTGGACAAAGCTAACAAATCTAAGAAATCAAGCTGATTAATTTATTCATCGACTTTAATATTGTTCTTGTAAAAAAAATGTAGGCAGTCCACATAGCCTAGCTTATACTTATAAAAGAAAGGACCTATGATCTATCATTCTTTAATTTCTTCCTTTAAATGTAATTTGTGTACTCTAGTTTATACTTATAAAAGAAAGGATCTATGATCTATCACTCTTTAATTTCTTCCTTTAAATGTAATTTGTGTAGCCTAGTTTATACTTATAAAAGAAATAATATATGATCTATCAATCTTTTAATTTCTTCATTTAAATGTAATTTATATTTATTATATAAAAAACACCTTATTGTCTACTATAGAGCATTATTACGATAACACACAACACATTAATTAAACAGGGAATGGTACACAATTTATGAGCTAAAAGTTGTTTTTTATTTTTTATAGCCTACCCTTAGTAATAACATAATGATTCAATTAATTATTCCTCGGCTTATAAGTTATAATTTTTTTTTGTAAATTCTATTGTGTTTTAAAATTAAAAATGAACTCACCTAAATCACAGAACTTTGTCCCAACATGACACTAAAAGTGCTTTACTATGCAATCACCAATTTTGGTGGTCGAATGGTCCAGGGTATCACTCTCACAATAGACTTGATTTCAGATTACAGAGATATTGGAGTCCGAATCCCATTTGGCCGAACATAAGAAGGATTTTCCTAAATGGTTTTCCACTCTCCCTCCTCACAAATGTGGGTACGTTCCTCTTAATTACACCTTCCTCATCCCAAACACATTAGCGTGATTGCACATAGGCCTATGTATATAACCCAAATAGGTAGTTAGAAGTAGGACTGAAAAAAAGAATGCTGTTTAATAAATATTTTTTGTTATAAACTATCTCAACCTAACTAAAGCTAACCTTTCATGTGGCAACAAAATGTTTTTCGTAAAATATCTTGCTCAAAATATCATATGGACATATATGTCATTCATGTTCACAAACGCGTCATCCTATATTAAAAGATTTATTTGAATTATATTATCATTTCCAACTTTCTACTATATTTTTTAGATTTATGAATGGAAAGTTAGACAGATGATTTACTATTAAGTTGGGATGGTTTTTAATAACATCCATATTCTGCACCAAAATATTTACGATGAATTCAAATAGGCTAGGCCCCTAAATTACTTTGGGGTATTTTCGTTGTGATTACTATTTACTAAAGTTTAACTATCTTGGTGTAATTTAATTAGTAGACCTACCTATCATCTAAAGTAGGCCTAAGCTTGTAACAAATTTTTTTTATTTCAAAAATATCAACAATATGCTTAAACTTAACATAACAAACTAATACGGCTAGTTATTAAGGCCTAGTTACTCATAAAAAAATTGTTTACTTAATTTGACATTCAAAAAAGTACTCTCTCCTAAAAACGGGATTAGGTCAACCATGTTGCTTAAAAAAACCTTGAAAGCACAAATCATAGTTCGAGAACATGTGGAACACCTTAAATTAGATCCCAAAATTTAATTATTGATTTTCTGAACACATCCCATTTCAACTTTTTTTTCGTAGCAAATCCAATTCTTGCAATTTTGTTTCAAGAAA
This sequence comes from Timema douglasi, assembly GCA_901482245.1. Lineage (NCBI taxonomy): Eukaryota > Metazoa > Arthropoda > Insecta > Phasmatodea > Timematidae > Timema > Timema douglasi. Next base: position 51,286 of record CABEEJ010002826.1, read on the forward strand.
TCTTGAACATCATTTCGGTGTGAGCTTACATGGTGTAGTCTTATACGTTTTATGCTTACACAAAGATCTGTTCAAACTAAACCGAAAACAACTACACTCGTTAGAGAACATCACACATATTATATAAACCTAGATTAAGGTTTAAAATAATTACTAGGCCTTTGATAAAATCTAAACTTTCAATCTTTCCTTAATTTATACATAGGCTATTATTATGGGGTCCTTCTTAACCTAATACACATGCCTTAATAAAAAACATTTCGAATAAAAGGTACTGATCGAGTAAACAATTTAATGTTTATGAAAATATGACATCATACAACACAAAGAAAAGGCCGGTCAATATTCACTTATCAATATGTTTCTATTATGAGTTTAGTGGGTTTTGTTTGAATTACATATTATATAGTTATTCAAAATTATCAAACTTTATAAATATTGGCATTATTAAACATTTTTTCTTCTCAAAAAGGTATGTAGTACATTTTATATGTAGGCTACTATTATATTATATAAGATAGGCTTACCATTCCCGACATAGCTAAGTTGAAATATTTCTGAAGAAGGTTTGTATCTAAATTAGTTTTTGAACACACACATAGGTTTCTGTGGATTATCATTTAGCCTATACACATTCTCAGATTGACACTTTTCAGGTATTATTGTGTATAATACCTGAATTAAATCCTGTGTTAGTTTGGTAAAGGTTTAATTCCATTATTCTATGAAATTTATAAACTATCTTACTGTTGCTATGAATACTATGATAATTCGGGTGATTCCACAAAAAAGTGGTCCTAAGACCATAAAAATATAAACCCCACTAATTTAGTTAAAATTGTTCTTACTGTGTAGTAAAATGTATATATTTTTCATTACTAATAATTTTTTAACAAGAAAATAAAAAATAAATTATGAAATCAATATTTTAAACACAGTCGAGATATTTTCAAATTATTTATGAATGTGTCTTAAAATGAATGTCAATAGATCATCCAATTTAATTCAAAACCCATTAAGTACATAATTTTAGTTTGCATCAACTACAAAATTATAGTTTTTTGATTTGGTATGTTATAACTATAACATATAATAAAATAATGATAATGGTTACATCTCACACACGTAACAAAACATTATACTTAACTATAAAATTAATTACATTAGTATTTTGAAAATTTAGATGAAAAGTATATTATATCTAAGGATTGAGATGCCTTATTAAAAAAATATATATATAGTAATATTATTTTGGGGAAATATTAAAAAATTATCAATCACACACGTAACAAATTGTGTCACGTGTTGACGTTATGTATGAGACCACATTTTAATAGGTTTTTATTATGGCAGGCAAGATTCAACATTCAATTATTATCATACATCTCTTTCATTTTATAATACTGAAGTTAATAATATTTAATTATTATTTAAGTTGGGCCCTAATTTTAATAAAAATAATAAATTTTTCTCAAGTTGGTATCTATTAGGAAACGGCTGAATAATACTAGCTTGATTAAACAGCTGTTACTGTATTTTGACTCTTATCAAGACTGTTCATCAAGTTAATAAAGTATTGAATGTAAATTTTGTTTGTTCATTGTAGGCTTGTTTGATTTTAATCAAAGAACTATTATTTGTAAATAAAAATGGACATAAGTGAACCCCATGTGAAAAAAGTTTCACTGTCTGGTGCACAAAGAATAAAGAAATACAGAAATAAAAAGAAAAATGAATAAACCTATAATGTATTGGAAAGTAAGAGAGAAAAGAGTGTAAGAAAGTCAAGAGTATTACAAATAACTAAAATTGAAAAGAAACATTACCAAATGGCAGCCGCACAAAGAAAACGTATCAGTAGAGCACGAAAACAGTTAGACTTAGAAAAACAAAATGTTTTGACTAGGCCTACTTCCAGCCACACCTCTTTCAAAGTCTAAGCCTTACAAAACTCCACAGTCTCTGGGAAAAGCTGTTAGAAAATCCCTAAGTAGTCTACCAAACTCTCCTGGTCTTGCCGAACATGAGACCAATTTAGTTTTAAAAATTTTAATAAAAGATCATTGAAATGCATGTAAAGTATCCTACTTAAAACAATTTAATTTCAACTTAAAATAATTTAGACTTGTATGTATTGTATTTGGTAGCTGAGCCTATATTATTAGTATATTTGCTAATAATAATAATATATTATTATTATTAGTATATTTGCTAATAATAATAATAATATATTATTATCTATTATTTTTGAATAATTTTCCAGGTTATACATTTTAATCAGGCTTGACAATGTATATTTAAATTAAAAATGTTATAAACTTGTATTTTCATTTTAAAGTTCAAATTAAATTCGGTAAGTCACACACGTAACAGTCATTGGTAACACACGTAACACATATACATACAATTTTATTGCAGCAAAGATATGAATGTAAACATTTTGGTACTATACAATATTAATGATCTAACTCATTAATAGTGGCAATAATATAAACTGCATAATTAGAGCAAGTGAATTCACAGTAATAAAATTGTAATTATGTCCTTGTTAGAATGTTGTAATTCTCTGAGTCACACACGTAACAACATTTTAAAAAATAGAGTAGAAAAACGTATAAATGTAAATATTTCAATAATATATTTTAAAATAAAAAAGTTTAATATGTTAAAATAAAACATAATAGTTGAAAAATATTCACATTACACTTCAAAAATGTATTTGAAACTATAAAATAATGACTTCAAAAGTCACACACGTAATGCTGGAATCACCCCATAGTACTCTTGTTGTGTGTATACAACCCTTTATTATGTTATGTGGCAAAGGAAAAAAAGCCAACATTCGTAAGTTGCCTTCTATTTCCAGATAGGCCTTATTCTTATTATTATAATATATACCTGACAAGAAATTGTTGATTCACCTATTCAACGTTGTGTTGAGCTTGACTGCCGAGGATGGGGAGATTGGGGTTCAAATCTCGCCCAGGTGAACTGGGGGTGGTTTTTCCCAAATTATTTTCCCCTCTCCCTCCACACAAATGCAGGTTCTCTTCCTCTATATCCAATCTTCCCAACTCCTAGCCCATTAGTGTAGTTAGTACTTAATCATCTAACCCGAATGGGTAGTAACAGTGGCAGACTGGCCAGGGTGTCAGCTTGCCCTTAAACATTATACAATATGATAAAGAGGTTTATGATGTTTAAGTAACTTGAAAATATAATGTGAGTTCCAATATTATTACTGTATGAAACTAAAATGTATGGTGCATTAATATTTTAATAGTAAATAATTTTAAGACAATATTGATGGCATTTACTTAATTGTATATATATTTGAAACTACAGCCCTGTGATCAAGTTATTTACTGACAAATGATTTAGAAATGTTAACTGCATGGCGTTTAAGCAAATTCACCTACAACATAGTTGAAGGAACATACAACATTTAGTAACATTCACAGCAAGGCATTGAAATTAATAAATAAATGTAATGTTAAGATTTCACACTTGAATATGTATGAAAATCAAACAATGGAGATGGATTATTTGGAAACAACATTGACAGCTAAGATGCAGAGGAAGGAGAAAAAAATGGCAGATGAGCTTATAGATAATGAAGGATATTCCTTGAGATCTTAAGCTGATTTCCGAGTAAAGGTATTTAACCTATTAATATACCTCATTGTACACTGTCCAGTCACTACAGTCATGCTTCGTAAAACATAAAAAGTTGTATACTGATTTATCCTACTTTGACTCAGCAAAGTTTAAAACTATTGCAGGGAAGGGCCTTAAAGATGAAGCATTGGAAGGTCTGGAGGCTGTCTCCTCAAATTAGCAAATATCAAGTATTATTGGAATTGTTTCCTTTTGCTTTGAACTTTTATGTATTAAAGCTATTGCTTGATGATGGTGAGAATATGGGTTCCAGTTGCAACAAGTGTAAATTTTGTATCACTTGCCATCGTGTGTACTAAAAGTTCTGTCATCGGACAGACTTCATGACAAGGTTTATGATAACGTTTATGAACTTTATAAAGTCATCTGCATGTGATCAGTTACTTAAATCCAACGTGAGAGAACATTTTCAAAGCTAAAGATCATCAAGACACGGCTAAGAAATTCATTGTCTGAGGATAACTTGGAATCAAACATATTGCTATTCATTGAAAAAGAATTATTAGATGAATTGGATGCAGAAGCAATTATTGACATATTTACCCAATCATTTAGTACATTCAAACGATTGCTCTTAATGTAGTGGACTGCATAAAATATGCTTTCGAACTACCTGTTAATGTGTAAAATGTTCAGTACAAGCAAACTATTTAAAAATATCCATCGTTTATTTAAAATATAAAAAAATAAATTAAAAATTCAACTAGGTCTGTCTTTACATTTAGTACCTACTGTATACTCAATTACTTAAAAATATATTCATTTCTTATAAAAATTAAATGACCTTGTACTTGTGGTGGGCCCCCTTTGTCTCCTGGCAACCAATATTTTTAGACCCAGTCTGCCACTGGGTAGGAAGACGCAGTCCTAATTATTATTATTATTATTATAACATTCTGCACACATTTTTCAAGATTGTTTGAAACGCCTAAACCTCATCACTAGTATGAAGCTAAATCCACATAATTGAGTGAGCTCTCACTTTATATGTTATGAATTACAAACTAATGTTTTATTTGGCAAACACTTGATAAAAGAATGGTCTTGTCCACGTGACAAACCACTGAACCATTGGTTAGCCATTTCTACATCTCTAGCTGCACTCTCGTCACACACATTCTTAAAATAGATCTCATTTCTGTCCTTGAACCATGCAAACCAACCAGAACTTGCCTTAGAATTTTCAACTCATATTTTTTAACATTTTGGCTCAAATTAATGGACCACTCATCAACATCAGGATATGAGCTCGACTTCCGAGAACGGGGAGATCAAGGTTTGAATCTCACTAGGGTGAACTGGAGGTGGTGTTTCCTAAATGGTTTTCCACTCTCCCCCCACACAAATGTGGGTTCACTCCCTCTAGATTCAACCTTTCCAATCCCTAACCCATTAGAGTAATTAGTACTTAAGCATATAACCCAAATGGTAGTAAGACGTGGTGCTAAAAAAAATCAGGATAATCACAGCCTCTAACACGTTTTTTCATTCCTCCATTTTGCACATTATAGCTCTTCATGATTTTAATTTTTTTTAAGGTAAGTTAATGAAGTGTTCGGCTATATTCAAAATTCCTTTGCAATATCATATATTGTTTTCAATCCCTTTTCACTCGAGGGCACACATCATGAAAGTTCCATGCTGGGCATCACGTGATTGCATTGTCGCAAAGAAGAGGTAAAAGCGGAACAAACACATCCCCTATACTAGGAAACCTTCTCACCACATGTGCAAAATTACCAGCTTTCTCTTTTACTATGCTGTTTATTTAACATTTTTGGCATATGGGGTGATTTAATAAGGTTTGAAATGAGTACAACCTCAAAAAAACTAACAATGTATAGCCTACGTTTCTAATTATAAAAATATTTTCTAAAATTATAATTAAATATTATTTCTTACCATTGATATAAGTAAAATATTCATGGGAAATCATGGTAATTTCGAACTATCCAATCGAAAAAAAAAATTAAGCTTATCAATCCGAAGTTAGGGAGGGGAGAGGGGTTTGTTGAGCCCACACATCACTCTTTCATCCTGTTAACTCACTAATTTGAATCTGAATGAACTCACCCTCCATGTAGTTGTCCACTAGACTCTTATTTACCAATACAAACTAGCTTTGTGCTAACTTTGTGAACCGTTCAACTAGTACAATTATTTATAGGTACCTTCACCCTTAGAAAGACAGCATTTTTTGTAGTGTCATTTTTGGCAACACTGTTTGCAGTTAACTATGGTAGCACTTAATATGATGAACCATTAAACGAATATTGTGAAATATATCATATACGTTTAAAAATAGTAACAAATCATTATAATTATGTTTCGATAAATAAATATATGAAATTAGAAATGCTCTAGGAGCACCCCCTCCCCCATCTAATTAGTATAACCTGTGACAAAATATAATATATGATTGTGAGGTCATTGTCAAGTTAGCCAATCCTACTGTATTACAATATTTGTCCAAGACTTTGGAGCATCTTGTAAAGAGACAGATTTACAAACGATAACTACCTTCTCTCCAATTGTCAATCTGGCTTCCAACCCGGCCATAGTACATGTACTGCTCTCGGTAACTGATGATATATACTGCTAGCAATGGACAATCGACACACAACCACACTAGTTCTTGCGTTCAGCAAAATCTTTAATAGTGTAGATTTTGACTTGAATTTTAAAAACTTACTTGTTACTTTGCTTTTACACCTACCTGTATTCTTAGGGTACACTCATACATTTTCACCCAAATGCAAAAGGTAGTTTTAAATAATGTTTACTCTACCTGGTACCCTGTTTAAGCTAGTGTAGCACAAGGCTCTGTTCTTGGGCCACTTTTATTCTCCTTGTCCGTTAATGACTTAACTTCTTAACTTACTTATTAAGTATCACCTCTACGCCGGTGATTTACAAATATATCTTTCTGACAATACCGCAAACTTACCTGCAACTATGCACAAAGTTAATGTGGACCTTAGAGCAATATTTTCATAGTCACTATATATATATAATGGGCTGCAACTCAACCCCATTACATCACAAGCAATGTTTGTCAGGACATCAAGGCTCTTGTCTAAAGTAAATAGCTTACCATTCCCAGTATTTTAATTAGTATTATACTATTTAGCTCACAAACTAAGAATATAGGCATACTATGAATGTAAATCTGACCTGAACAAATAAAGTTAATAAAACATGTAAAAAAACTACATTTCTCTTCATACCCAAAAAAGTCCCAAATTTTGTTCCTTTTTTATTTTTCATAAAGCTATGCTAGTTCAAAGTGTGATATTTACTTACTTGGACTACTGAACATTGTTTATAGAAGAGCTTGCACAAAGACTACAATGACTACTGAATACATGTATTCAATTTATTTACAGTCTTAAAAGTACCAGGATCACATCTCTAAATACTTTGACAAACCAAAGTGGTTACAATTAAATGAATGGCAGACACTCCACTTCCTCTGTCTTCTACAAAAGATATTGCAAACCACCTCACCACAGTACATAGTAGGAAATTTAAGCTACTAAAAAAAATCAGCATAAGCTTAATACATGTGCTAAAAACTCCACCCTTATAAGCATCCTAATTCACAATTCTGAACAAATTTCCGTTCATTCCGAATTGTGGCATCACGGGCATAGAACGTGGCACCCCCCCTCTCTAAGGAACTTTACTGGGTTGATTGCTTCACTCAACGGAATATTATTTCTAGGCAAATCTAGTGCTTCGTGCGCTTGTAAAAATCTTTCTTTCACGAGCATTGTGCAATACCTACCGCACACAAGAGGACTGAAATTTATAAATCAGCAACACCTGTGCATGAACATGTGCACCTCAAAGCTGGAATTTTAAAATTTGGATTTGATTTTTATTAATATAATCAAAAACTGGGTCAGAAGAAATAAAATGAGATTTTTTTTCTGTCTGTTTCAAGCAAATAGAAACATTTCCCGGGGTAACCACATAATCTATTGCATGGTTATCACTGGCAACGCTGGTCATGAAACATCAACATTTATCAAAATCTCAAATTTGATTTGTTTGATTATCACAATACTTCCTCTTTCTGAGGGATCATGAGAAAGTAAAAAGTATAATACTCTACATATTTATGGAGAAAAAGATAACCCCTAGTGAAACTGGCCAATAAGCTGCTACTAGATTTGGTCTAGAAATGGGGCGAGGAGTTTGTTTGAACCCACTCCCTCCCCCTCTTTATGCCATTGGACGTAAGTAATGGGATAACTTGAATATCAAAGATGGGAGAGTCAACACCTTAGTTCAGTCGGTAGCACGACTGTCTACTGAGCTTAGGGTTCCAGGTTTGATTCCCGGCATGGCCAAACAATTTATAATTGATGAAATTACCCTTTCATATTGTTGAATTAATGAGTGGAGGCCAGGTGTTGTCTATTCTAGATTTAAGTTAGTTACTAAGTCTGGTACTGATATAATCACTTGGTTCAGAAAGTATACATTAAATACCTAAAATAATTGAAATAAAGAACCAACACTAAAATGTTCCAAATTTTGTTACAATGTTATTAATACACTGGTTAACAACGACTAACAACAATGCAAGCCGACATACTCTCCTGACTGACACACACTCTGGTGTGGGCAAGGCCAGAATGTTCTATATGTCTTGCATAGAGCTTCTATTCTTTGGATAGTCTCAGTGTAAATTGTAAATACTATCTTGAAATTTCTAAAATAAATCTTTGTGTTTTTAAATTTTTATTAAAGCTTTTATGGCCCCATTAAAGCAGGGGCCTGCATTTTTTTTTTCTTTGGCACCAATTGACTTGCACACCTATCAAAAGTCCTGCAATTGCTCATTGTTTCTCTATTCTTATTTTTAATTTTTGTTTGTTCATACCTCTTATTTTTAATTCCTTAAATTAATTATTTTCTCAATACTTATGTCATCTCCTATCTGTAAATAAAATTGGTAATTTCCAATTCCAATTAAATTACCTAATTTTATTATAAATATTATAAAGTTGAATAGTAAATATAAAACTACTATGAAATACAAAAACACAGATACTTCTGAATACTGGTTAGTTGCCAGTCACATAATTTTGGATTGTGATGATTTTTATTTCCCTTGCAGCAGAAATGAGATGATGATTAAAGACAGAATGAACTTATTGAGATTTATCTTCATCATCACCAACTTGTTTTAGCTATCCAAACTTCGTGAATATTCAAGAAACTCGACTTTCAGATAATTGATTATTTTGAGTGGTTTTTCCAGCTCTAATATTTGTAATCACAATCATTAAACATTTTTATGAAGGAAGTAAAGTGTTTAAAACTTTTTTTTTTTAAATTGATTCCCCAAAATATTAATTTTCCTAAAAATGCTTTAACTGCAAAATTCCTTTTCCTGATTTGTTGTCTTTACCTTGCAGTTACAAATTTAATCCATTCAACCCTGGTATTAAGAAAGAATCCAATATAAATTAACTAGTTTGGATCCTTCAGTTCTAAGTGATAGACCACATCCGTTTGTTTTAAACGATACTTCATTTGAGGACCAGCTCTGGCCGAAGGACTTTCTGACTTTATTTAGCTGACAAACATCCATATGAAGAAGTTTATTTACAAACTGACTGTCAATTTCTTTGATAAATTCTCTGAACAATATTTATTTTTAATGCCCGGGTGCTATTACTAAGTCCTAAAACAATCTTCATCACTTTCTCCATATACATAAAAATTTTCCACTGAGATCTTGAGTGTGAATTGTAACACTGAAATTCCAGAAATGATGGAAACTTTTAATCTAACTGACATAATGAAAAAAAGCCCTTATAAATGTCTCTCAATTCACAAGTACCATCTATAGTTATGCTAGTATTTTTGATTAGTCAAAATTTACCCAAGCATGTAATTCTTGAATTTGGCAAAAATATGTTTTTGTCGCCCAGTTAGTAGTAGGATTTAAAAAAAACACCTTAGTACTTGAAAAATGGTTGAAGCTTATTTTAAAATAGATGTTTAATTGATTTTGGCTAACACTAGTGTTTGATACATCCCTTGTACAGAATCAATAGCAGTGGATTTTCTTTATTTTGAACTAAGAAAATTTGTTTTACAGCAGCTTCAGTAAAGCCTCCTTCATGAACTCACCTCACCATTGGTGAAAAGTTTCCTTAGCCAGAACACGCAACACTTTTAATGAACCCACAGTACCGGGAATCTACTCCAATAAAAACTTATAGGTACCTGGGAATAGGGGAGGGTTCACTGTGCAAACATTTATAAACAAAGCTAAGCTTTGAACAACATCTTGGATCCGCTGTCGATGTCGGAATCTAAACCGGTTCTTGCGTATATATGACTTGCATATCTTTCCTCCTTAGTTTACTTATTAGACACATCACCACTTAGACAGGAATACACGAATATTACTAATTATGACCGATCAAGGTTATTTTGGTCATTCTCCAAAACAATGTGAAGTAATTTTATTTACTTTCAGGTTTAGAAGATCCATACATAAACTTTTAACTCCAATAGTTTTCTTAGGCGATCGATTGATTTTTTTTGTGTGATTGACCAGTTGCTGACCCTTGCATTAGAACTTAACGTAAGATTTTATTTTAATAACCACACAATTGTGTACATCCTTTACAATATTCCCTCACTGAAAGGATCCTCGTCTATCTGTCTTGGAGGGACTCACAGCAAGGGGTCGGCGAGAAATAGACACCCCAAAACCAAGCACCCAGGTATGGTATGAATACATTTTTATTGAAGCTAACCAATCTTGCCATTACCCTGATATAATTTTGGAACTGCAAATAATAAGATATAATTTTAAGATAAAAAAAGATGTTAGTCATGGATGTCATGGATATAAAACACCCACTAAGTTCAATAAATAATGATTTATTATTCCATAGGCCCTATCTCTCTTTTATCATAATTTCTAACGCTTTGGTGATTGCATGGTCCAACCCGCTATTCTCGAAGTAGACTAGGCTGCATATGACAGGGAGATCAAGGTTTGAATCTTGGTCGAGTGTATTGAGGGTGGTTTTTTACAAAATGGTTTTTCACTCCTCTGTGCAAATGCGAGTACACTTCTATTAATTTAACCTTCCTAATCCCTAAAACCACTAGCGTAATTAGTGCATACGCGTATAACCCAAATGGGCTAAAAAAATATATATTCTAGCACGCTTTTATAGAACTCATTCTGTGTAGAACTGCATGATAAACCATCCGGTGGACTCCATAGGAGGTATTTATGTCAGGACCGTCTTCAGAAATTTACTTTGGCAGATGGCAAGGAATATAACATTAAATCTCTATCCAAACAAAAGGTTTTTTTTAGAAAAAATTGAGGTTATAGGTGATATGAATGTAATAAGGCTTCAAAGGTAGCCTTCTTGTTGAGCATTGAAAAATAATAAAAAAACTAACGTTAATAATAATTATTTCATCTACATCAGTGTGCATGTGGTCAAGTTAAGACTGTTTTGCCTCTTATGAGAAGGACAGGGTTCAAATTCCAACCGGGTGTACTTTGGGTGGATTATCTTCAATGGTTTCCCACACTGCCTCCACAAAAGTGTGTATAGGTTTCGTCTAAATTCTGCTGTGCTCATCCCTGCTCCATTAGTGTAATTAATATCTATGAAAGGAAGAAGGCATTGCCATACAATTAAGTAGATATTAAAGGGGGAGCATGGGGGATGAATGATTTTAATTATGGTGACATGAGCTGTATCTCGATATAGTTGAATAAATTGAAAAATAACATCTGGACACGAAAATTGAACATAGAAATTTAGTCTTAAGAGCCGATGATATTAACACATCCATCATAAACTCTGCCTTGAAATATGAGTGAAGAATGTTCCAATGCACGGGACAATTCCTGGATAGCTCAGTGGTTAGAATATTGGCATAGTAAGCTAAAGGTCGCGGGTTCGATTCCCATGTCCAGGTATCATTTTTCAATTGATTCGATAATAAATAAGTATTTATAAATTCCGAACCGGTGCAGTGAAATATACAATTTTTCGGAAGTAATTTGGACCCCTAAACCATACCCCCTCACCCCCAAGTTTGGCTCTGGTTTATGTAATATTTTTGGATATTGAGTCCTCTAGAGAGAACTGCCTTATAGGAAAGTGAATTGGTTCCGCAATATTAGATACATATTTGCATCAGCGTGTGATTACTCAATTTAGGCATTTAGAGATGAATTCATTAGAGAGGAAATGCAGCAGCACTCACTTTGAAGTTAGATGGGAAAACTCAAAATAGAAAACCACTCCTGGCTCACCAAGCTGGGATTCAAATCAGCGTGAACTATAGTTTTTATCTCTGACTAAATATATTTTCAAAGACAGTTAAATATTGGTATTAACTATTGATTAAATTACAGCTGCGTAGCTGTTTGCCAAAATTAACTGCACTCGATCATGGTTCATGACCTATTGCCTTAAAATTTCCTCTTATCTTGTTCTCATAGCTTTATTATTAAAAATCGCTCATAGTTTCAGGCCTTTGTAAAGTTTTTAAAAACTATTCAAATTGACCCGCTTTGATGATGGTATAAGGCTCTACTCTCGCAGCAGAATAGACCGCTGGTGACGGGAAGATCGAGATTCAAATCTTGGACGGACGTACTGAGGGAGGTTTTTCCAAAATGGTTTTCCACTCTCCCACCAAACAAATGTGGGTACACTTCCTATAAATAAAACTTTCCTCAACTGTAAAACCATCAGCATAATTAGTACATAACTGGAACGTGTAGTAAGGCACGCTGATGAAAATAGAACTAGTAAACTGGAATAGGACTAGGTTTGAGTCGAGTTTCAACACAAAATAACTGTACAAAATCAAACTTTACTGTCTCAATTTGGGACACATCACATCCAACAATGCACCTTCAAAACACATATAAATGAGTTATTCCATTTGATGTTCTTTACATAAGGGACACTGGAAACTAAATCTTAATTACAGTTTTAATAACATATGTACAATATAATTACAAAGTAGGCCTACATTAATTCAATGGAATCCTCATTTGAAATGTTCTGAATCTTTGACTTCTAACAGATTTGTTTTTAGTCCTCCACAATGTTTTCAAAATGTAATTTAGCCATTATACACACTTGTTGAGCACGAATAGTAAATGCACTCAGAAGCCAATAACTACAAGGCACTCCATTTGGTTTTGGCATTTATCTGTTCACATGATCAATGAATACAACAGCACATATAATTCAGTTGGGGAAGAACATACACTTGATCCTATTTCAGGAAAAAATTTAGTTTTACATAATTTTGATTTATGTAAATCTTGCACATGTAGAGTGGTTTAATGTAAATATTAAGAATCAAATCCCTTTCACTCAAAATCTTTAACACACATATTGACAAATCTATAAGAAAAAAAAGTTAAGTTTTAGAGATGATTACTATTCAAATGGTAATATTTTAATGTGTTAAATTGAGAACATATTTTAGGAATCATACAGAGTTCTATTGTATTTATTTTGGGTAGACAAAATCTTTTCTTCAAGCATCTTTTGATCGGATTGCAAACAAAGGTGACACGTACAGTATACTTTTGTTCTAAATCTTGAACACATTTAATAAATAAACATTATTTATTGGACAATGCTTCATGACTTCAAAGCACTGGTAATATAAAAATATTACTTATATTAAAAGAAAATTATGATTTTAACAAAAATACAACATATTTATAGTAAAATCTGTACACTTGTGCCTGAAAAATTACTAAACATTAATGTTTAACAATCAAATAAATTATCTTCTTTCTTTGAAAAAAGATAAATTAATGACAAACTTAGCTGCAACAAAAAAAAAGTGAACAAAACAAAATTATATTGTATGCTTGTATTCTATAAGCTACCTCAATCAGGTGAACCAAATCCACAAAATTTATGTAGATAAAAATAAACATTTGACTAGCCTAAAATAAGAAAAAAACAAAGGCAATGTTGGAGTAAATAATGACATTTAAGTGGGGGTTTTCCTTATTATTGACTTTATAATTTTCCCCCACTTATCTGCACTAAATATGGCCATTAAAATGTATTTAAAGTTTTTCCAAATTGACTAAATTGGCAAAAGCAACTTTATATTAATGATTAAATAAACAAATTGTTAATTTAGTGAAAAACATAAAATATATACTCACCCCATCAAATTTATTTTTTAAAGTATGCATTTCTTATAAGAAGTGCAGACATCTTTTAAAATACTTATTTACAATAAATTACAATGTACCATTGACCAATTTTTTTTAACAAAAAACCAACAACTGATTTTCATAAATTTATGGTTGCAAAGAATCACTTAAACTCTATGTTTGATACAAGTGTTGTGATTTTTAAAATTTTGAATATATAAGAAAGAGTGCAATTTTATCCCTTAAGTCAGTCTATTTAAATAACCAATTACAACTAAAGCTATAAACCTTGGCATTTAATTAATCTTAAAAGAGTAATGCTAGATAATTTTCAGTAGCAATGCTATAAAAAGTCAAGTGGATAGAAACATATAAAAGGAACAAACAAAATATGACCTTAACATTGAAAAGGAGAACACAGTTCATTGTAAGAGCCCTTCCTTCTATATGTGTTTCTATCCACCTTCCCTGTGCCTTCCTCCAAATTAATAAAATACTTCAGTAAGCAAAAAGAGGTTTTCCTTAAAGAGATATACTTTTAATATGAGATATTCACCTAACACTATCCATGATGGAATAACTGTTTGTTACTGATTACTGAACATATCACTTATTTTTAGAGATGGGCCCTCAAATCCTTAAGGATATTTGAGGATTTGAGAATTTGAAAAAATCATGGATTCTATACAAAAATACTTTAAAAAGTTTGGTTTTTTCAATTTTCCAAGCGAAATTGGTTTTATAGCTCTAATGTTGCTTATTGGTGGTTCAGAACCAATTATAATTATAGGATTAACTTAACAACCAGGCCCCAGACCAGTAATTTAACACTTAACTGAATGTATGAATGTTATACTGAATGGATTATCTCTAATGATAAAAGCAAGTGTTTGTCTGTGTGGGATGTCCAGCCAAATCTACGGCACGCAGAGATCTGACATTTTTAACATAGGTGGACCAAGTAATAATATTCACCTGAATGTAAGTGTAGATGGTGCAAACAATACAAATAAAGCTAGTAACCCACTTTAGTGTTGACTAATGTGCTCAAAGCTCATACTAATGTTTAAGTTTACATTTATCTTTCTCTTTTATTCAGTTAAGCATAATAATAGAGTTTATGTGCTTCTTTACTTTGGACCTAGTCATTATTTATTTTTGGACACTTCATATCCATAGAAACAAAAATGTTTAAGGCATAATGATACATTTCCCTGTTCCCCGGATTGGTTACTACAATAAACTTTAAACTTAAATGTTAATCACTAAACCCATAATTTAAAATATAATCTTTGGTTGATTTGTCACTTAGTCCAGTGAAATAATGAAGCAAACTATATTAAGTGTAGATTAAAACAATAGTAATTAACTGAAAAAAAGTTAGTAAATACATTTGCTGCTACCAGGAGAATTTGGTGGAAGAAATTATCCTAAAACACAGACTGATTCAAAGATTTGTTGACACTTTGTCCAAGTCACAGCAAATGTAGGTGTCTTAAATCAACTAGAACCATTCATTCTTCTTTTATGATGAACCATTTTCTTCCTTGTTTTTTTTATTTTAAGTACAAATAAGAAAATTGAGATCAAAAGACATTATAGTTGTATAAAGGGCACAATATTTGTGTCTATACCATCCATTCTTTGTTTGCTCTCAAATTATGACATTTTATCTTCTCTCTAGCTTTTTTGTCCTGTCTTGTTCAGTCTTTTATATATAAAAATCATTGTCACTAGGTTACTCGGTGAGTAATTGAGCTGTTTATACAAACTGTTTTAATTCGGTACTATGACATAGTGTAGCAGAGCACGAGAAGAGTGTCCCAACAAAAAAAAACACTCATAACGATGCATCTGGTTTCATTAAACAAGGAACAAACTTCATATTTGCACAACCTTCAGACATTGCATCAACATGACGCGGTAATATTCTCTAGTCCTCTATGCTTGTTGTATTCTATTCTTCGCTGGGTTTAACCTTCTCTGAGAAAGTTCTCGGATTTTATTCTAAATTATTTTTCACAGTCGTTAACTATTTTGATCATATTTTTGAAAAAGCACACCAAGATATTAATAGCTATTTTGTGTATCAACTTTTTTTTCTTACTAAAAGAATTTTTTTTCACTCCATTTCTAGGGGTCACTTTTATTTTATAATGAATAAAAAACTCTGGAACAACCAGAATATTTATAAATACAAGAGCGTAGTAACCTCATAATTTATTTTAAATATATTAAAACACAATAAACCACACATCTACATGTTTTAATATATGAGGAGATAAGATCTATTGTCATTGCTCTATTTTGTAGCTTTGCATTAACTGCTGTTACCCAGCCATGAATAGAATACAGAATTGTACTTTAGAGTAACAAAACTTTATTGCACACGCACCAAATTAAGGAATTACTGTATCTCAATAAAATGTCACAAATGGAATTTAAAAAAAAAAGTGCAAGCCACCACATTTCGATGTGGTACTAAAACGTCCAACTAGTGCTTTTTTTTTTTTTTGGAAGAGCTGCTAACATGGAAGCCTTTATCTTACATTGTTGGCGTTAATATTTTAATTCAAAACTTTGGCATCGGATTATTGAGATGGCGTCCGTGGTTTGCCGTGAATCACACGAGGTGTCCCTCAGTTTCCATGGCTAAGGGGTAGCTGAGGCTAGGGTTGAACGTAGAGAGTAGCGGTGGAGGGGGTCCATTCTGAAGGGGAGGGTTGTGTGACACGGTCACGTCAGGGGGTACCACTGCTACCCTGTGCTGAGGACGGCGTAACGAGCCTGTGTTGGGAGGTTGTTGAGTTGGCAGGTGGCTGAATTCCATCTGAGGAGGGTAGGGGATGTAACGAGCATCAGGTGAGATGTTATAGTACGGACCATCAGTCTGATGGGGTGGGGGAAGAGTTCCATAGTGCAGTTTTCCTCCTGGGACACGTAGTGGGAGCGTGCTCAATTTACAGTCTGTAAACAATAATGGCATTTCAACAATATACATTTATATAAAATCAAGTTTTATTATATAAACTCTAGCCTGAAAGCTACACAAATATTTGTCAAACAGTGAATTTTCATAACCCATAAACCACCCTTAAACCATAAAAATAATTAATTTAGAAATTAAATTTTACCCGCTTTGATGGCTACATAGTCTAAGGCACTACTCTCATAGTGGACTAGTCTGCCGATGACTTAATATTACTTAATATTACCTTCAACAGTATGATTGTAAGTGTTTCTGTTGAGGTTGTCAACTTCCTCATGATGTTTAGGTTGGTGCTGCATCTCGTATGTAGGATATGGGTACGGATACTCCACCTGATCTATCAGGTATGTACTGGCAGCAGCTTTCGTACCATCTTCCTGGAAAACAAAAAAAAAAAGTTTAAATACAAAGTTAGCTGTCATGTGGTGTGTTATATTTTCCTCGACGAAGGGCTCGTTGTGCTAATCGCATGACACCATCTATTCACAAATGTTGGCACGATCGTCGCTAATGGCGGCAGCCGCTTGGTTGGTATAGCTCGCTTGCGGGAGCACACCTTGGAGGTTTTTTTTATATAGAATGTTGCAGTTTTATTTGGATTTGACCCATGGCAAATCGGTTGGAATGAAGAGTGCAGGAAAACTAATTAATAAAATATGGTGCATAGTTTCACTTTAACATTTAATGTAAAATTTGTTTTATTTTATTTAATGTCTTATATTATAATATTTAATGATTGGTGAGACGAAATAATATAATATTTATTGTTAAACAAACCAAATAAATAAACATCAATCAATAATAAATAAATGTAATCATAAAATTAGTACAAGCTCAAAGCATACATTATATAGAGAAGGTTTAAAATAAAAATGTTGATCCACTGATATAACATATAAAATATAAATAAAAACACACACATAACTAGAAATAGCACTAGGTTGTGTCCTGAGATAGAGGACTTGTGCTGGAGGTAAACACAATTTATTATTATTAAAATGCTTCTAGAATCTATTTAGTGTTTTTATGGAAATTAAGGGCATAGGTTTAAGTAATGTACCTGTGTGCTAAATTTATACACCAGGTACTCTTTGGTCCATGAATAAAGACTATAAAAAACATATAAAATACCAAGTCAAAAATCAGTTTTTAATTTGAAAACTAGAATTATTTTAATCCCATTAGTAGATGTTAATTTAAACTGTTTTAAATATACTATTATCTTATTTCATCATCGGCTCCATGCTTTGTTCGAGACCTCTAAGACCTCACTAACCTAACTAACCAAATCTGGTAGCTTTGCCAGTTTTACACAGATCGAAGTTTCTTTTCCCTAATATGTCGCAAAATCGAGTTATGCTATGAAGGATTTTGTGATTCTGTGATCTCAGGTTTTAGTAATCCTTTGCTTGTGTTAAGAGCCTTAAAACAATAATATTGAGGGTATAAAGACCAAAGGACGTGACCCTCAAAATGTGAAATTTACAGGAGATGGAAAAAATTAAATAAAAAATTATTTACTCACGTCATCTTGAAAAAAAAATGCATAGCATTTAATGATACAGTTATTCCAATGATAAAATAATTAAAT
Source organism: Timema douglasi (assembly GCA_901482245.1). Classification (NCBI taxonomy): domain Eukaryota; kingdom Metazoa; phylum Arthropoda; class Insecta; order Phasmatodea; family Timematidae; genus Timema; species Timema douglasi. The sequence continues at coordinate 69,745 of CABEEJ010002826.1, forward strand.
TCAAGTTATTAATAGTTTATTATTCAAGATTACAGATTAGTGATTAAGCTCTTTGGCCTGTACCACTATATGATATACTTGTTTTTGATGGTTAAGCCTGAATTAATTTTCAGGTTAAGCCAATTGGCCAATTTTTTTCTGATAGTTGTAGCATACTTTCAATCAAGCTTACAACCAGTGATTTAAATAATTTTAGTTGATACTAGTTACGCAAATTGACCTGTTTATAAAATATCCACACTGAGTACAAAACTAAGGAAAAATAATGATCCAAACCATTTACAATAAAGTTAAGGTCACGCCATTTGATCAGCAGGGGTATTTTAAACTAGAGAACACACAAATTACCTAACTTCAGTTGAAATGTTGATGGTTACACCCTTTTAACATCTGAATGGAGGATATTAGTTATAAATCTTTTCATTTTGATATTCTTTAAACAGTAAATAAAGTTAGGATGGCTATGTCCTTGTTTTAGCAACAACGATTATAATAACAACAGAGTAGGAATCAACTAGTTCGTTAAACTCGAGGTAATTTGTCACTTTCTTGAGTTTCTATAAATGAGGGGGGAGGTAGCAGTAGAGCAGCTTCGTAAAGTCCTTTCAACAACCCAATCTCGTATACCACGAAAGAATAAAACTACATTTTTGTTTAGTTTGGTCGCTTGATCCATGACTGGATGTGACACACATGGCAAAAATGAGTTTTATTTCACTGTGTTTTATTATGTGGTTGTCTTTTATAGATAGAAATAATTGCGATAAATTACATAATTATAAAGTGTTCTTACCAAATACTCCTGATTGCTGTCTCCGTTGGAATAGCTCTCACTCTTCTCTGATACAGAACTAAGAGTTTCCCCAGTGACTGTCTCATTGTAACTACTTGGTGCATACATCTCTATAGTTGCTGACTTGCTGCTGCTTTGTTCACTTGTTGCTGTCGGGACAAACAATCACATGCCCTTACAAATAGTATTGGGGGATTACATTAATAGTCAATTACTGCACTCTGGTGTATTCAAGAATTTCATCAATCAAATTAGTTTTCAAATGTTTGAATTAATTAATTGAATTGACTAGATTAATCATGTTATGATCATTTAAAATTATTATTATTATTATTTAAGCTCTAGATATAAATTTTCACCTTCATTCCAATATACATAATTAAAATAATAAATATAATAAGTTTTTATAACTCTGCTAATGCATTTTTACTAAAATTGTAATTCCAAATGGCGTGAAAATGAAATATATTTATTAATATTATTATAATCCTCCAACAGGAGGTAAAGGAACGTGGGTGTTACAACTTCTACCCTACCTACCTACGAGTACAGCCCTGGTTACATATTATAACTAGGTTTTAAATAAATAAGGAGGAGAAGAGGCTCAATTTAACATACTAACTGAACTGGTTATCTTAAAATAAAATGGCACTTTTTTAACAGCTCTATAATAATAAATAGGATTGATTTGTTTCAATATAAATTGGTGTCATTTTATAGGTCTGTGATCTAGTGGTCAGAATTCTGGCTACAAATCCAGAGGTCCCGAGTTCAATCTTCAGCACTTCCAAAATTTATCTGTAAAGCAGTGAGTCTGGAACAGAGTCAAACTCAGCCTCATGAGGACAAATTAAGAATTACTTAAATAAAGAAATAGCGACTACGATTTAGAAAACTGAAATTAATGGCTTAAGAGTTTGTTGTGCTGACGACATTGACACCCTATAACCACAAACTTTGGCACTATCATTGCTAGCGATGGCAGCCGCTCAGTCACTAGAGCTTGCTTGTGGGCTAACACCATGGAGTTATTTTTAGAAACCGTTGTATTGAAATTTCTTTGTTGGACTATGGTATCATGGTTGTAATATTGGTCAGAATTGAATTAGGGCCAAGACTATGAAGCTCAATAAAATTACAACGGTTATCTCTATGCATCAAAGAATGATTGTCATTTGAATGATCTCCAGAGTCTTGGCCCTAAAAAACAGGATAAGATTTTATGTTTGCAAATTGCAATTGTTTATTGTTGCTTACTATCAGTTGCATCATTAACTATTTAACTAATGATGCTGCCTTTGTTATTAATATTTGACCTTATTCAAGATTTTTTTTGGGGGGTGGGGGTTAATCAAGACCTTAAGAGAATTATTATATTAGTAATTGTAAAAGAGAGTTGAGTCAATAAAAATAATTACACATTCCCAACACAGTAAAAAGTGTTGGAGTCATTTAATTTCCTGAAATCCATAGAAGCAAAAATAAAATCAGAAATGGTTTAATTTTTTTATTACCAAGTCATCTTTCTACATGTTAAAGTAAACATATATGATAATTACTCTAATGGGGTAGGGAAGCATTTTAGAGGTAATGTACACGCATTCACGTGGAAGGAGAATGAGAAACAATTAAGGAAAAACCACCTCCAATAGACCCGACCGGGTTCAAACCCTGATCTCCCTGTCTTTAGCAGGCCAGTCCAACACGAGAATGACACCTTGGATCAGCGGTTCTCCAACTTTTTACCCCTGTGGCCCTCTTTAAATTCACATGAAGAATTCTTGCAACCCCACCACCCTCTCCCACCCCTTTGACAAATAAAAATACTTGGTTTGTTTACTGTGCATATTTTCTTGCGTTCATTTATGTATATGGATATTTTAACATTTTGTAAGGAAATGAAGAAAACATAATTTAAATTAGAACAGTTTTATTTAAATAAATTTAATATAAAGCTCCACACAAAATAATAATATATCTTAAACATAAGCATATATAGTACATTTTAAAAATTTGCATCATGGTACTATTTAATTTAATTTTTAATCAATCACGTGTCTAATGTTTGTTGGTGTAACTTTTCTCAAGTAATGTTGATATTTAAGGGATGTTCTTGTTTATAAACGCAAAGTTTATTAAAACTTGGATTAATATTAGAAAAAGCAGCTCTCAGTTCTTTGCTGACATCTTATCTTCCACGATATTAACCCATCATAGCCTCCAGAGTTGAAAATCAATTTTCACTCGACAGTTGCAAACATTATTTTAGGATAGCGTTCAAAATAATTGTAGTAATATAATAAGAATATTGTATTCACTTAACTGATTGCTTTCTCACAGTCAACAATTTTTTTCTTCTGGTATTATGTTGGGTAAACTTAAAAATAATAATTTAATGTCGAAAAAAATGTCTTAGCAACTATTGCACCCTCCAACCCCCATTGGGGGCCATGCCCCACAGTATGAAAACCTCTGTCTTAGACCATTCAAAATTGTTATATAATGTATGCACATAGTAGAAATAAGAAAGCTATTTTTATAGTACAAATTGATACCACTTCATAGATCAATGTTGCCAGATTTCTTTTACTGGCACTATTCCATTTTAACTCTGCATATCATCTACTACTATTTATAGGTTTTTTCTCTTTCAGGGTGTGAAAGATTAGACATTCAACCCACATCCTTGCCCACGGCCATGTTCTTTTTTGTTTAGAGGCACATCAACACAAAGATTATTAATAGGGCAAACTGACTGGGCAGTAAAAGCTTAAAGGAAAAGTTGTGGGTGTGTAAATATTATGTGTTCTCCTGGATATTCAATATCGTTGAACCTTCGAAATGCTCCTTTTCAATTCCTAATAATTTCTAGAAATATTGCCTTACCTTCTTTCAGCCTCCTGTTCCTCTTGCGGTAAATGAAGCAGATAACAAGCGCCACATTTATTAGCACCAGTAGCGTTCCTGTCACAGCTACCCCGATGATAATGAGTCTGGGTGTGTCGGCCTTGCTCAGGATGTTGGAGATGATCTGTGTCCTATCGCCTTCACCTGATGTTCAGGTGACAACAGATGGAGAGGGAAACAAAAAGAAAACAAACCCACCTGTGAGTCTCTTGTTGGCGCGTCGATGCAGGCAGCAGCCGACAAGTAGCACATTGAGCATGAGTAGCGCCATGCCCACCACCGTGACCACCACGATCACCAGTCCTGACATGCGGCCCTCCCCCCCGGACAACGAGTCCACGTCCTGACTTGGGGAGTGGAAGGAGGGGGGAGCCTCGCCTGCACAGCACACCATGCGCCACCACAACACAGGTTACAAGCCAAGCACCGACACCACACAACATCACCAACACTTTAATACTACTCGGCTGAGATTACCAACGAGGGGATATTGATTCATGAATGTAGTTATCTGGGTTGAAGGTTTGCCCGGATATGTTATCATTTTAAGAATATTATATCTTTTGGATTCTTATTGGAAATAATTCAATAAGCCCTTGTGTGTTCATAGTATTGCAATGGAATACAGTTGGAGAGTTGTATTTGTGTTTATTTTGAGTGTTATTTAAGAGACAAATAGTGTTATTAGCCCCTGAGAGATTTAAAGGTCCACCAGTACATATATTATTAGCGAATAGTACCCAGATCCACATTTAGAGTGAATTATGAATCACCACTACCCCATGTGGTATATTTTGACCTCACAATGATTCAAACCAGCGTGTTTCAGGAGCAGTTGGTATGTGTTTCAACCACTGGTGTAGTTATGAGAGGTTTAGAGGGCTTTTGTCACTCCTACCCCTCTACCTCCTCAGATGCCTAAAATAACGTCTTTTTTAAAATGTGATCTGCCATCCTAAACTAGTTTGGTTTACAAATTTTTGTTATATTTTTGTTCTAGTGTATAATATTGCTATTGTTGTTGTTATTATTATTATTATTATTATGGTTGCCACCTTTATCCTAGTTTTTAATAACAATCACAATTTAATATTTAGCCTAATCAATCTCAATCTGATTATATTTATGTTTCATTAAAAGTAACATTTTGCTCAAAATTCCATTTATAAATAAATAACAAATTATTTTTATATTATATTCACCCCAGTAAATTCTACCTTCCTCATCCTTACCCCTTAGTGTAGATATATGAATAACCCAGAAGTGTAGTAGATGTGGAGCACACAAAATACAACACAGGGCGAGGAAGGTCAATATTAAGGAAATATATCAGAATTTTTTTACCGGAGAAAATACAATAAAATGAAAGTGAAAATTAAAATGACGAAAACTATATTTAGTGCATATTATCAGGATTTAAACCCAAGCCCAAATTCCTAGGTCAGGTCTGACCATAATAATTGGTTTGCAATCTATACAAGCTCTAGTGATGTATTAGTACATAGCGTTCTTAAACATGTCACTTGTGTAAAACAAATGTTAGTTAATATCCAGTGTTAGGGGCGATTGAAGCTTCAAAATATCGAAGTCAAAGTTCAAATCTTCGAAATATTTTAAAGGAGGAAGAAAACTTTGATATATTATGGATGGAGTTAAATTATCTCATTAAATGTGACATATTGCAAGAATAATGTTTAGAACACCTACTAAGTAGTATTTTAATATCGACTAGTGGGTAAATGACTATAACAACGCAATAATGGAAAAATTCAGATATGTGTGCTGCGTGCGGGCTCATACATTTTTTTTAATGTATATGATATAATTATAGAACATATAGCTTCATTAATATAATCTCCCTATATTCTCACATATGTTTTGTGATTTTATGTGGGCCTGCAGTTTTTCTGGACAGTACACAAGTCTTGTCCTTTAATATGCTTGTTTAATTTTTTTAAATTAAATTCAACCCTTTGGCATTTTTATTTTCTTTGTTTTTCCATTTTAGTCTCTCTCACTAAGCCAAGGTATGTTTAAGGGTGACTGACTGACCTTTATGTTAGATGTGAAACTTTTTATAAGAAAGGAGATGGAAGCATGCCAATATGTGGTCAAAATGAATGAGACAAATGTTTATGAAAAATAGAAATTTTGTATTTAAGAAGTTGAATATGTGGTGATTACCCTTTATTTGGAAATCCTTCTCCTGCTGTTATCTCATAAAATATATTGGTATAATTTAAGTTGTTCTATATATGTGTCCTACTGCATATTAGCTTTGTGTTATGGTTACAACAGATAAATTACAGGATGGACAGAGAGTAACTAAGCAACATGCGCCGGTACCATTTAGTGGTGTTAAGAGAGTGCGAAGTTTGCGAGAGTATAGTTAATGCTTATTGGTTAGTGTTAGCTCTTAATGATAAAATAGTTAGTTCTGCATTCCACATTGTTAAACTAAAAATACTATGTTAAGGTCTGGTAGTGAAAATTAGACAATTTTTAAAACAATTTAGATATTAGAATGAAACAAGTATAAACTAGCAGTAAAATGCTATAAACAATTTGTACATTTCAGATTATTTTATAAAAATTAGTACATTTCCGTTCTAAACAACTTAAGCCTACATCAAACCATAAGACAAGAAATTATTTTAAGTCACTTTTAAATTACATTTTATTGATAAAGAATCTGTTAATGTAATTTTACTTTTAAGACGAATAATTGCCTCATTACTTGGAAATGTATGAAAACAGTGTGCAAACACTGTAAAATAATGTACTTTAAATGATAGAGAAAGAAGCTAACCTGTAAAGATAGTAGGTTGGGCTTCGATAGACACAAATAAACTTCTGTCTTTATTTCTTCACACTTACAAATATATATTTAATTTTTTTTTAATTTACCAAGAAAGAATGAAAAACACAATAAATCACTGAGAAAAAAATTGAAGGCTTCATGTTTGAAAAATTAATTTAGAGTACTGTCAGATGGAATTTAAAAATCATGTCTGTGTACAAGCCCAATAAGTAGTGCGATGTGGTTGAAAATAAAAATAAATATGTAGTTGTGAAAGTTACCAGAAGTTGGAACTGTGTATGAAGAAATGAAAAGATAAGTTGGTTTTCTATCAAAGCTAACCTCTATTTTCAACTTATATTCCTTTCATATTACTTACATGACATTATTTCATAAGCATTTATTAATATCAAATAGCCAAAGCTATTATTTATGCTTTTTAGTGAGAATTACTCCATCTAGATATCATATTCTGATAATTGGAAAATGACACCTGGACATGGGAATCGAACCCGGGACCTTTGGCCTAGTACGCCAATAATCTTACCACTGAGCTCTCCAGGAATCGTCCCGTTCCCAAGGTAATTCTTCACTCATATTTTAAGGCAGAGTCTATGATGGACGTGCGGAAATCGTCGGCTACAAATGTGTGATTTATTAAGATCACGAGCTATCAGATAATGCAGCCACCTTCGACTCAGTAGTTGGTTTTTTGCTACCACTTGTACAATTATTATAATTGTAAGTGATTGCATATTTAAGAATCAAATAGCCAAAGTTATTATTTATGCTTTTAAGTGAGTATTCCTGGATAGCTAAGTAGTTAGAGCATAGACGTACTAAGCCAAAGGTTCTGGGTTTGAATACTGTGTTCAGGTGTCATTTTTAAATGCAAATAAAATAAATTCTATTTTACCAAAATTCTTCAAGACCCTGTAGATTCTATTGTTTAATTAAAAAAAAATCAACAAGAGGAACTTTATTATGACTGTCCTTTAATATAAGAATTGAAATATCAAAAATAATTCAACTTAATATATCAAACATTTACGCTTTCTTTACCAAATAGAAATAGTCCACCCTACTTTAAACTTTAAAAAGAGTTCAGTTTTTGAGCCTTCTAATGAGCCAAAAATTGATTTTGAAACTATATTATAAGGGATTTTTTTTTAAATGCCAAAGATTATTTAGGCTACAGAAGTTTGGCACCAAACAAATACCGAATATCGAAATCAAAAAATAGTGGAGTAGTGACAATTTTTTAATCCAGGTGGAATGACCCTGAGGAACACTAAAAGTTACACTAATGGTGCATTACTATTATGAGTTAACCTGTCCCCCAGTATATTAAGTTGATGAGCTTACTTGAGGTCTTGACTTGAAGAAGGTCTGGCAGATACTTGCTACTGCCCAGTTTGTTGAATGACATGATGCTGAATGTGTAATCTGTGGCCATACTGAGGCCTGACACAGTGTAGGAAGTAGCATTGGGCGCCACAACGTCAACGTACGTATAACCCTCCGAGAGTGTTGCGCTGTGCCTGTAGCGTATCCTGTATGAGGGCTCCATGCCTCCATCAAACCCAGGGACCCAAGACAAGGTGACAGAGTCGTGGGTCACGTTTTGGACGGTGAGGGAGGAAGGGGTGTCTGGTGCAGAAGTCACATCCAGTCGGACTGTTGTGGTCGCAAAGCCAATCTCATTTCTCACCACACACTCATAGCCACCATAGTCTGCTGGTCGGACATGTTGAACCAACAACACTGATTCATAGGTCACTAAGTCCACCTGAAATAAGAACATACCAGCATGCATAAGTCAAACAACGCTTTTTGGTCAGTTGCTACTCAACCCTACACAAATAAAATTCCGCTGCCACTGACCCAAATGACTCCTATACTTATGAGACTCAGAGGTATTGAAAAGGGTGACCTATGGTCAGGGGAAGAGGTTGGGGCATTTTTGCCCTGGATAGCCAACTTGCTCTTCCAACGATCTTGTCCACAGTCAGATTCAGATAGGAATACACTTTTTTGGCAGTTATAAACGTTCCTTAAAACGATTTTCATATATTCATAGGTCAAATCATGTTATTTGCAGCAGTCACATTTGATAGATATTACCAATACCTATACAATAATACCAATGAAATAGTAAAATGTTATCAGTTTTGACAGCAAAATATATGTTTGTATTTTATGAATGGCTCTTCCTACTAAAAGCGAAAGTAGACTAGATTGGTTTGTTCATTTACTGGCATTTATAGTATTAACTTAGAAAATCAAATTTATGCATGTGTAATAAGAGCAGTTTAACCTACACAACAACTATTGTTCGTTCGCCATAGGAATGGTGGTAACTGACAACTAGCAGAAGGTTAAAAGAAAAACACAATTTAAAACAAATTGTTTGTTGTGAAAGTTTTGACTGACAAAAGTGACAACAAATCAACATATAGTCTCACAGAACATGTGGTCTTGTGGATGGATACATGAGAGTAGAGCTAGTAATATAGTCAGCTGTCAGTTACTACCATCCTATGGCGATTGGACTATAACTAATTAACACTCGTCTACATTACACTTGACCTGTCCCTGCCTTCTCGTTCTTCTTTCTTTCCTAACTTACTTGCAAAGTGTTCTTGGAACTACTGGTCAAATAGTTTCCAGTTAAAAGGTTTTGTTGTTTCTTAATCTCAAAGACTTACTGCTTCCACGGCTCCCTTCACATTAATTATTACTTCCTATTTCCTCTGTCAATATTTTGTAATAGTCTTATATAGCTTTGTTGCCGGAATAATGAACACAATCGCAAACCATTTAAAAAAATGATCTTTAGCATTACAATATTTATTGTTAGATCAACATCGGGTCCTGAGGCGAGCACTTTAGCCCAAGACTAGCCTTGCTATAGAAATACACAATAAAAAGTACAAAGAAATGTTGAAAATGTAACTCACTTGTTTAATATCAACAAAGTATTTCTCAGTCTTGTTGTTATTGGGGATGCTTGCCCCCTCTCTTGACCAGGTAAAATGAACTGTGGGTGCACCCGTTGCTCGGCACATCAAGCGAGCTGTATCACCCGTATTACTTGCTGCCTTCGATATCTTTGGTGAGGTGTCAATTTCAGGTTTATCTGTAAGGAACAGTATTTATAAGATACTTATATTCAAGTAGCAATTTCAAGATATTTGTAAAATTATATTTGTTTACCTTGTATAGAGTCTCTAAGTGGCTGATTAATGATTCATTGTTTACTATCTTTCCTACTTGTTTGGATGTGGTTTGCATAGTGTGCAACTGGGATAGTATTGTGCAGATGACCATTGAATGTCAAGGTCAGCAACTCAGCAAAATGGTTGTTGAATAAATGGGGTAGGAGGTATAGAAACTGTAGGGATGATCCTAGAATACTTAAGGATATCTGAGTAATTGAGAAAATTTCAGATTCAAGACTCAAATCCTTAAAAAAAATATATATATTTCAAGGGAAATTTGTTTTAGAGCCTTAATACTGCTTATTGGTGGCTCAGAACCAACTATTATAATAGGATGAACTCAACATCCAAGCCCCATACCATTAATTTACACTTAATATAATTTATGAATGTTAAAATGAATAGATTATGAGAAAGAATGTTAACATTTAGTTACTCATTGTATTCTACATTATTATATTTTATTTATATTTACTCTTATGTTCATAATTATTTTGAAATTCGGGGATCGAAGATACATTGAAGATTTGGATTCGTAAAATAGTGAATTCAACTATACTCAAAAAGAAAGGCATTCCTGTATAGCTGATAGAATACAAATAGCTTAGTACAAGACAGTTTCAAGCATTTGGGTAGGGAGGGGGGAGGGTTATATGGGGTTCAGCCCCCCACCCCCAAATTTTGTTGAAGTTTTAACTATGAAGCTCAAAGATGTTCTTGTATCAAATACCAAACAACTTAGACACATTCACTTTTCAAAAACTAGCCAAGGAAGAACCACTCCAAATAGCTTCTAGAGGCATCTGATTAAAAAAACAAACAAGGACCACTTCAATTAGCCTCTAAAAGGATTCAATTTTCAAAAGTGTTTTGGTGGAATAACACTTTCAATAGCGTCTAAAGGCATCTAATTTAAAAAAAAATCCTGGCGAGGACCATTCCAAATTTTAAAAGGATTCTGGTGAGCACCTAAAATGGTTTTTAGAGACATCCAATTTCCTTGGGGGAGGAGCACTATTATAAATAGCTGTTAAAAGAGGTTAAGTCTCAACAATTCTCTAAGGGCGGGCCACTGCAAACAGTTTCTAGGAGAATCCAAATTTCTAACATTAACTTGGAGAAAGGAGGGTAGAAAGTCCCTGAAAAACTTTTTTGTTACTTCCTTTTCCTCCAATCATGTCGTAAGCCTACTGTTTTGAAACCACCTACCACCCCCCTAAATTAAATTCTCCCTACCCCCATGATCTCAAGTACACCTTGATGCAAAATTGTTCTATGTACATCTTAACCCTTTCCTTGGCTCAGGCATTTTGAATAATTTATAATTAACCTGATAGATAAGGCTACCAGTTCAATGCTATAATATGACCACGAATAAATTAATAAATGAGTAGTAAAAATATTTGTTGGATAAGAGTATACGAGTAGAAAAATGGCTGCCAGTTCTACAGAGATAGTTGTGCGCGCCAGGGAGTGAGTTAAAAATCATGCATGCTCTAATTTATGTTAATGGTAGAAGAACCAGGTGAACCTATGCACTCTAGAAGGTCATGGAAGAATTCCAAATATTTTATACTTCTGCACACCCAAACCGGTTTTCATAAATGCTTTTTAAAAACTGTATATAATGCTACATAAATAACATGCATTTCTTTTATATTTAAGACGTACATTTAACAATAAGGTGGACAGACTTGACAGTCTCATTGCCAATCCCGTTGTTAGCCACACAGTCAAACAAGCCATTGTCCTCTCTGGTGGGCTGTTTCACCATCAGGTACGATGTGTTGTTGCGGAAAGACTGCTGCGTACGTTCGTCCATCTCAGAGAAGCCCTCTCTCTTCCAGACAACATATTTCTCGCTCATAGGGTTGCCCTCGACCACACAGTACAACTGTGCGTCATCCCCTGGGCTCACCATAATGAATTCTGGCACTTCTGTAACCGTGGCACTGTCTGCAGGGAACACAAGGACACCCTGGGTGTTTACTACCATTTTGTTTCCCCCCCACACATTTTAACTATGCTAATGAGGTAGGAATGAGGAAGGTGGAATAAATAGGAAGTGTACCCCCATTTAGTGTGATGGGAGAGTGGAGAACCATATAGGAAAAATCAACCCCAATACACTTGGCCAGGATTTTAACACCAACCTCCTCGTCACTTCCAACAGTCTTGCCAATTTGACCAGATGCCTGCCAATACAGGTTGGGTGTCAATTGCTAATATCAAGCTTGGCCTGTATGTTTAAAAAGTGTTTTGTTTTACATATGTGTGTTCCAAATAGACCACTTTTTATTTGTTGCCTTTTTGTCAAATGTTTGCTTACCCTTTTCAATTAATTTCAAACTATTAGTTTGCTATATTTTTTGAAAACTGAAATATGTAATGAATCACAACTTGATTCACTGACGTAAACCACTATGCCGAAAATATGACTGTCCAAATGAAATGTTTAGAACTTACAATGAACAGTTAAGTTTATCTTGACCGCTGTGGAGCCTTCGCTGTTCACTGCCTCGCACATGTACACGCCTGCATCCTCTCTCTTCAGTCTCGTAATGTTGAGTACTGGACCATCAGTAGTCAACCCTTTACCCAACACCGAGCCGTCCTTTGTCCAAGTGTAGACGATACTTGATGGATTCCCAGTAGCTTTCAAACTCATGACCAGTGGTTTGCCCTCGACACCAATCTGAGTCTCGCTTGGAAGCTCTTCGAAGATTGGTTTGTCTATGTAGATGAACATCAAAATATTATTGCAACACAACTTTTAATTTTGCTTCAAGTCTGCCAGTGGTGCTAAGTTAAAAACAAAAAACAAAACGAGTGTTAAGGGACCTCTTTGGTGTGCAGATGTCATCGGCTCCTGGGGTATCTAATCACTCTCCCCTGGAAGTTTTTGGAACATACAATATCTCAAGAAGCTATGTAAAGGAGGTTCCTACCGTTTTCTTTTTCTTATTCTCTTTATTTTTCATCTCCAAATCTTTTATTCTACACACTGCCACCCACATCACACTTTTTACAAGTATTATGACCATGACAATTTGACGCCAAGATGGGTGCCACTAAGGTTTACCATTAAATTAGTAAGGGGACAAAAAATACGCCCTCAATGGCCAACAATATTGTATCATAGCAAACTTTAAATATGGAAGTTTAGTTTCAGTTTTCAGTATCTTAAGTTTATATGTCTCTAGCCAAATATTCAAAGTAAAAATATTATTGGTATCCCAAAACAATGAATGGATTCAATGGTTCTTTGTTGTTGAAGAAGTGGCTTTTTGGAATTCAAAATAAATAAGTGATTGAGGGATTTTATTACTTATGGTATAAGGAACTCAAATGTTTGTTGTTGTCCTTTATAAATTATGGCACCTATCCCTACCTTGAGCTAGTTCTAGCCAGTCCACCTCATTACACCCTATCACTACCTTGAGCTAGTTATATCTAGTCCTCCTCACTACACCCTATCCCTACCTTGAGCTAGTTCTAGCTAGTCCACCTCATTACACCCTATCCCTATCTTGAGGTAGTTTTAGTCAGTCCACCTCATCACAATCTATCCCTACCTTGAGCTAGTTCTAGCCAGTCCACCTCATTACACCCTATCTCTTTCAGGTACATTCTAATTTTATCCTCCCATTTGTGTCCAGGTCTTTCCACTGGCCTATTCGCCTTGGGTTAGCCAATCAATACCTTTTGAGAGATTAAGTGAAATAGAGGAAAAGAAACTTTTTACCAAATAAATAGTGTGTTAGTGACTAGAAAAATAGCTAAACTTATATTTAGAATAACGAGTGAGTACAAAGAACCATATTTTTTTATGGTACTTTACAAGGCACTTACACAAGACCTCCAGCGTGATAGCATCATGAACACTCCTTTGAAGAGCCTCATTGATGGCTTGACAGGTGTAGACAATGCCGTTGAGTTCTGGTGTAATGTTGAGAGGCAGTACAATGCTCGACACTTTGCCTCCATGGAGTCCTGCCCTGGTCACGTTCATAACACCAGGGACCGGAATACCCTCTCGCCACCAGCTCAGTCGAGCCTCTGGGTTGCTTGAGCTTGAGTCACAGGTTAGGGTGGCTGGTTTGTTGTTAACCAGTTCCAAGGGGTCTTTGCGAATAACTACATGGTCTGGCGGAACTGAAACAAACCACATCAGGTTCTTGTAAGTTATTTTTACTAAAAAAAAATCACTGAAAGGGGGAGATATAATGTGCTTATACTGACTGTGTGAAACATATTGTTTTGGTATCATAACATTATCAACATTCATTATCATACACAAGCAAAACAAAAAGGTTTTGAGCATAACAATAACTAACAAGATTAATTAAGTGTAGATTTGTTTAGGATTCAAATATACATTTGCCACACACTTTTTATGGAAGGTTGCATCATATTATTTGAATGATTAGTGATTATTAGGACTACAGACCTTCAATCAACCAGCTAACTCTGGAACTATGTTTAATATACATACATACCCAATCATGCTGTTCCCTTATAGGGTAGGCAAGAAACTATGCATATAGCTCAAAACACTTCGTAATTGATCCATCCTCACTTACTTTCTCCATACTTTCCTATCCTTGCATACTTCATTCGCTTCAACATTTCTTACACCAAGTCACGTGCTCGTTTATTCTTAAAACTCAAGAGTTTTTGATCCACACAATCTACCTTCATATATTTGCTACATTACTCGATCCACACTTTTCCTCTTAACATTCCCAAACCAACGTAAGACGCTCTTTTCACAATGACCTATTGGATTCCCTTTCAAACCACACTCCTTCAGCACCCATTCATTACTGACTTTGTCCATGAGTTTTTTCACATACATTTCTTAGATATTTCATTACAACCACACTAACCTTGCTCTTATGTTTCTCATGACAAACTCATGCTTAACATCCTTAAAACAATGTTGGTGTTAACACACTTTTATATACTGCCATCTTTGCCTCTTTCAATCCTACTTCATTCTTTGCAATAGTCCAAGTACATCCAACTATACTCTGAGATGCATTCACCCTTCTGTCAGTTTCACCATCTATCCTTCCATTTTTACAAGATACACAAAATCATTCACTTGTTCTAAAAGTTTTCCATTCATACTAATGTAAACTGACAATAATTTCCTGATACTTTCTTATCGAAAACTATCACCCTAGTTTTGAAGACATTTATATGGAGACCAATCCTGCCTGTCACCACATTTAGATGATTTAATCCATTCTGTGAGTCACTTTCATTCTCAGCCATTAATACAGAATTATCTGCACACTCACATTCACATTGTCCATTTGTAAACCAACCGCGTCATCACGAGCATCCCTCATACACTTATCTATGAATACATTAAACAACCACGGAGACATAACACAACCTAACTATGTTTAACACCATTTATTATCCTCAATGAAAGTGAATAAGAATTTTCAAACTAAGCACGCACCTATACCACATCCATGGTAGGAAGCAAGGCCTGAAAGGTCTTTTTCCTTACCAAAATCCTAATATATATAGTATAATTCTGGTAGAGAAAAAAAGGCCTTTCAGACCACCATGCCTACCATAAACATGGTATAATTTAATTGGTTATCCCTGCTATATACTATTATAAGAAAATCACTGAGTAATAATATTACAGTTTTCAACGCATTTATTATTAGGTTCAATTGATAATGGTACTGTTTAGTTAGGTATATTGTGTTAAATAGGTCTTTATCCAAAAGAACATGATACATTATTTTAATAAATGGAATTGTTATTTATAAAAAAAACTATTTTTGATTGACCAACTTGAAAAGGCATCAGTTAAAGAATAACCCAATGAATAGTAACCAAAATGTACTTACAATAGACATCTAAAGTGACCGTTTCAAAAAGAGGAATTTCTGTGGCAGAGTTGGAGGCTTCACACTTATAGCGAGCTTCATTGTCCGTCACATTCGTCAAAATGGTCACTTCTGCTGATACAGATCGGTCAGTGACTTTTGTTACAGAGTTGATCTGAGGACACACACACACACACTCTGTCAGTTGAAATAATATATCTGGTAACTAATACATTATTGGGTATGTACACTTTGTAAAATTTTCATAATTTAAATCATCAAAATAAAAGTTAAAACAAAATAATGCAGTCACAAGGTTTTCCCTAATCGCTCGAGAAATTGAATGCAATTGCTTATGTGTTTGATTGAATTGAATGTTAAGTCTAATAAATTGACTAACATAATATTTATAAGTGACTTTAAGTCTTTATGCTAACAAGAGTGATTTCTTTCTAACTCTCTTTAGAATTATCATATTTAACGTCTTTAGATATCACAATTAAAAATGTATATATCTATTATTATTATTTTCATTTCACCTCTACATTGCAAGAGGCTTCACTCAATATTCTGAGAATTGCTACACACACATTTTGAAAAGACAGTAGGTATGAAAGTGGATTCATTAAAATATTTTAAACTTTAGTAGTATTAAAAGTTTTCAATAAAATAATAGACTAATTACTTGTTGGCATTATGAAAATGTAAACAAAAACAATCACATATAACCCAAACGGGTAGTAAGATGCAATGCTAAAAGAAAAAGAAAAACATCACTGTATTTGATTACATTGTTTGATTAACAATACTACAATTGAAGTAAAACTACATTACCAAAATTATTTAAAAAAGTAATTATTAGAATTGATTTTTAATAAACAAATATAAGCTAGATGCAATGACTGTGATGCCAATTAATTATACTGATTATTTGCCTTGTGCTGGAATATTCAGATTTTATGTCCATATAATGCTGACCATTCAATCTATCTGTGATATTTGGACTAATGATGGCAAAGGTGAATTTAAGTAAATGCAATAGCAATAGCATGGACAGTGTGTGTTGAACACCACTGAACAAAATAAAAAAGCACACACAGTTTAGACGATCAGGATTGGGTCAGAGTCAGGAATGTGAATAACTAACACCAACCTTGCTGGCCAATTATAATACCTTTAGTGGTCAGACAATGGAAAGGAAGGAAATAATTCTCTAGTGATCATAAAACCAATACTATGTATTGCATGAAATCCAAAGTATGAAGAGAAGGTTTGGCTTTAGTTCTAGCTAATGAACTAACCTGAACATGTACCACTTTTAGTTCTCCACATAGGGCCAGTTTCATATTCAAACTTAGAATGCCTCAAGTGAAGCGCTATACTAAATACAAGATGATACCTATCTAAACCAGATTGGAATGGGCCAATTTCGCATATGAAACTAGCCCATTTCATTCTGGTCTAGATTGGTGTCATATTGAATTTAATATAGCACTTCACTTGAGGTTAACTAAGTCTGACTATAAAACTGGCCCTTAAGGTGGGACAAAAAGGAACAAGAGTATTTGTACAATTTTTTATGGGAAGAAACAAAACATTTTTGCCCAAAATAAATAAACAATTGCTCTAATAGACATGTTTAGTTTAGTTATCTACATAAAGCCATCGCATATTTTACCAAGGACTACTATTTCTCTTCATTTAAAAATAATGTCTGTTCAAATGACACCATGCTCATTCCAGAGCTGTTGAGATTAGTTTCCATTTGAACAGAAACTTTTAATTGGCATTGTAACTTGTGTTTAAATTATAGAAAATACAGAATAACTGTTGACATTACTATATCATGTCATAGGTTTTGATAATACAGGGTGTTTCACTCGCTTTCAGCCCCTGAGTTTCCCTTATAACTTTTAAAATAATGGACGCAATTCACTGAAATCTGCTACAGACATACTTTGATGTATTAGAAGCATGGCAGTGAAAGGACATGAGGGGCGGCGCTAGTCTCTATGTCGTGTGTGGCGCCTGCACGAAGTGAAGACCTATTGCGTGTTCGCTGTCCTCGGCAGTTTGTGTGACACATCTGACTGTGCTGTTGTTG
>CABEEJ010002826.1:87451-99147 GCA_901482245.1 Timema douglasi
GACTGTGCTGTTGTTGTTAAGGGATCGTCAAAAGTATGAAGCAGTAAACAGTGGAATAACGTGTGTTTATCGTCCGCACTTACTGGAAAACTGTGTCAATAAAGGCTTAACAAAGCCCATTTAAAACACAGCTTGGGGTTTGAGAGCCACAGGCAAAATCCTCCATTCAGTATCTGGTGAATAAATTGAAAACCACGGGAACATTGTTGGATTTCCTCAAAGGAGGACGTCCAAAACTGCCAGAAACAATGGTGCAAGAAGTTAAAAACAGAGTTGTGGCCTCCCCACAGAAGTCCTTGCGTAAACTGTCGCAGATGGGGCTTCCACAAGCACATGTAAATGAGCATCAAAAAAAGCAAAGCTGCATTTTTATCATGTTACTGTTACTCATGAATTGAAACCTCCCAAAAAAAGAGAAGAAAATCAATTATTGTCATTGGTTCTAGTAGTTTGTCAATGCACATCCAGGAATACTGGACTACACGTGGTTCTCCAATGAGACGTGGTCCATTCTAAGTGAGTATGTTGATTCTCAGAATACCCATATGTTGGCTAGTGAGAATCCTCACATCTTGCATGAGGCACCTCTTCATGATGAAAAGGTTGGGGTGTAGTGTGCTTTGTTGTTAGTGTCCATGTGGTTGTGAATCAGTTGTACTGTATGCCCTCCACTGGCTATTTTCAACAGGATGGTGCCACCTGCCGCACCTCCAATGTCAGTATGACTGAAATTGTTTCCTTCTATGAAGATCGTGTCATTGCTAAGGAACTTTGGCCACCGAGGTCGCCCGACCTTACTCCACTGGATTTCCTCCTATAGGGCATGCTGAGGGGGAAAGTGTATCACAACGAACCAAGAACTCATAAATAGCTGCAAGAAAAAAAAAATGGCGGGAAATTGATGCTGTGAATCCAGATGTGTTGGTGAATAACTTCAATAACATGGAGAGGAGTGTGCAGGCATGTCTTTATGCTAATGGCACCCACTTTCAACACGTGCTATGAGATCATCATGTTTCTCATACACTAAGGTATGCCTATAGCAAATTTCACTAAATTATGTCCATTATTTTGAGAGTTATAAAGGAAACTCATGAGCCGAGAGTGAGTGGAAGACCCTGTATCTGTCAAGTTACAGCTCAAGATCACAGATCATAAGAAATTGGAGCACACCTTAACTAGGTCCCCTGTCCATCTTCCCTTAAGGTTTCATTATAATTATTATGTACATAATGAAATGTTGTGTAGGTAAACCCACCTTTTTATCGTTTTTGTACCAGGTGATTGTGGCGAGTGGGTTTCCGCCAGATGATATACAGGAGATCTTCTGAACAGTTCCAGCTGCCAGGTTCACACCCTCGGAGTATCCATGAATTATTGGTGGGCTTGGGGGATCTACCACACAAAATTAGATAAGACACTATTTTTATATTTCCCTTAAAGTACATGATAACAAAAATTGATTTACTCGTTTACATTTTATAAACAGAAGTAAAATAACTATTTTTTTAATGTAAAACAAATTTCATTTTTTTTTTAAAAGCTAAGATAATGATTGAAAATCACCTATAGAACGTATTTTAACACTTCAATAGAGCAATAACTTTTGTATTTCTGGATTGTGAAAGAAGGTAGGAAACAAATCGTGTTAGTAAGTGTGATTCCAGACACTTTTAACCTCACTTGTGTTAAGTGCATGTTGAACTAGCAGTAATAGAAATCAAAATTAATTAAATGCGCTTTATTAGCCACAAGAATACCGGACCTACTTGGTTACGGGTGTTTACAGTTGATAACTAGAGAGTAAACATTTGTTCTGAGTGCATAGAGCTATGTGAATTAAACAAGTTATGTTTCCTCACAACATATATTTGTGAAGGTAACATTTTTGTGCTTGTTTAGTCGAAATCAAAGTGCCAAAACAAGTTGGAAATGAAACCAGATTTAAGTTTATAGCTTTAATCATTTCAACAAAAACTATTATCGTTGAAAGAGAAGAAGTTGTATCAGCCATCTCATAGGTGATTCGATATGAATATACACAAACACCCAACAACTAATAATTAGGTTCTGCGCACTAAAAACTAACTACAGTATTGAAGAAATGATTTATGTTGATAAATTAAATGTTTAGAAATTCCAGGGGAATGATTAATAGCAGTTTCTAATTTCACGAAACTTTCATTATATATTTTTTAAACCAATACTTACACTAAAATCTTAGCTTCCACGAGTTCCTATTTGTTTATTGAGTTCAGAAGACGTTATATTCAAACGGTTCCAAACCTAATGGTTTTAAATACGATATGCACATTATCAAGATGCCATTTGTTGAAAAGGCAATGTATGAATGACAATAAAAAATACTAACATAGAACATTGATGGTGTGAGTGCTGACAACATTCTCCGTGAGTTGCATATTCAGTCCGTGGCAGATGACCACAAGTGACCTCCTGTTAGGTCCAACCATTGCGGTGATGTTGGATGTGGTCACCCAGCCCCCTTCAGGGCTGACCACAGTCCGCGAGGTTGCGTTACGTACATGTCGCCCTGCCACCATCCACTTCACCTCGGCAGGAGGGTTGCTGTTGGCAGTGGTGCAGGTCAGAGGCACAGAATCACCCACACGGGCCTCTGTGGGGCCAGAGATACTAACCTGGGCTGGGGCAACTAGATGGGACACAAAATAATCACTAGTTAGTAAGTAGGGATCTTTGTCAGTCATATTAGTGATTTAGCTCATTTATTTATCTATAAATGCACACAAATTTGATGGCACCAGTTTTTCAGGTCACACAGCTTGTGTCCCCACAATAATCTTGTCCCCAGTTTTAACACGGACAATATGAGAAGTGTCCCGTATTGTTCACTAACCATGTCGACACAGATGAACACTCTGATAGTTATAACATGTATGTATTAATAAAAAATTAAATGTCCAAAACCCAGATTAATTATTGTAGATAAACAACATACATTTGAAAGGTTAATGAAGTGTCTTCAGTATTTGATTTAAAGGTCTAAGGACTCTAGAATTTAGATTGTGTATAAACTTAATTGATAATATTAGACCTATTACAAAACGTATTTCTTAATTGAAACATTTTTTTCAAATAATTTCACCAAGAAAGTAAATAGAAAATAGAGTTAAACCTGGAGATGTCCTCATCCCTGTGGCCATAGGATGCAAACCTAACTTTAGTCAAATGCTGTTGCTTGAAAGGCATAGTTTTCATAGAATTGTTTTTATTACTAGTGTTTATCAATTATTATTATTGTTTGATTAAACAACTTATAAAAATCTAATAATGCATAAGTTAGGTAGGTAATACAGCCTGAACTAAGTGTCCCATCGTGGTCCAGTTTTCTGTAGTCCTATTTAGAAAACAGTGAAATTGAGATTAGTGAAGCCGTTTTACTGTATTTAAAAAACTTACAATTTAAAAAATTATTATTTTAAAATGGGAAATCTCTTAGACAGATTCCAATTTTGTTGTTTGTCAACTGAAGAAATACATAAAACCTATTTAGATATGGTTTGTGGATTGAGTGAGCTCTTGTAATTAATTTCCCACCAGACCGGCCGTGAAACAATATTTGTAAAAACATCACTTACAAAGCACCGTGAGTTCAATCTCAGTCTTCAAGGGGGCCGGACTCATGACATTGGAGGCCTCACACCGGTAGTGTGCCTTGTTGTCACTCGCGTCTGCAGTGAACGTGTACACGTTCTCAGAAAGTCTTCCAGCCGTGCGGTAAGCCATACGTATCTGCTCCCCGTTCTTGTACCAGATGAGTTGGGCGGGAGGATTCCCTCCTCGAGATCTGCACACTAATTCCACAGTTTGTCCACGGCGGATTGTTTCTCCTTCCGTGTAACCTTCGATGTAGGGCACACCGGGAGGGTCTGCAAGGAATGTCATAGTAAGGGAACAGATTCACTTCTAGATACAATATGTATTTTAATGTTGTGCTAGAATTGTGGGAAAATAATTTAATATATGTATCTAAAGTACTATGATACATTTTTTAATGTGTGAGAACAACAGCCAATTTTTTTTTAAAACTAATTAACTTAACTAATTTTAAACAACCATGGGAGACTAAACAATACCCATGTTTTTGTTTTACTTAATACATTTTAAAGCATAGTTTCTATGAGCAGCTTAAGTAATTATCTTCAGGATGCATTCTAAAGTTTTAAGGATATCCTAGCTGCCTAACAGAATATTTTTTAAATTTATTATTTAATTTTAAGGACGTTATATACCTGCAACATCACATTAAGTCTAGATAGGATTTACCATATTAATGTATTTAGGTTTTATTCGGTGAGTTTTAAAGACATAACATTGAAACAAAAAACATAAATCTATAAATAATTATAAAAAGGGTCATACATTGTCACAGAATTATATTTTGATCTGAAAGTAGATTTTTGGTAAACTCATTTTTATTAAATCGTCCATATCTCAGGCTACTTAGTTTATCCACAAAAATGACCTGTAGCCATCTTCCTGCCAGATGAGGATTAAACAAGTATGTGGAAGCATGTCTCCCTAAAATAAAAAATAAGAAAAAGGTAATTTTGTTATGCTAGTAATTTTTTTTAGCACCACGTCTTACTACCCGTTTGGGTCATACACTTATGTAGGCCTACTAATTATTCCAATGGTTTTAGGGATTAAGAAGGTTATATTTAGAGGAAGTGTACCTAGATTTGCATGGAGATAGGGTGGAAAATCATTTGGAGAAACCACCCTCAGTACATTTGACCGAGATATATGAACCTCAATCTCACCGATGGCAGTCTAATCTACTGTAAGAGTAGCACCTTAGACCATGCAGCCATTGAAGCGGGCGCTAGTCAATGTTGTCAAGGCACAAATAGTAAAATGGGTGTTTGTACTTGTCAGTGAAAGAGGGTAAGTGCTATAAACAGGTAAATTAAAGGCTTCATAGGGTTATCTGTTCACTTTCTTCCCTTTCTTTCTATTTCAATCAATGGCATCTAAGCGTGTTAGGGCTTAGAGTGCTTAGGTATGTCACGTTAAGACAAACCCCACTTTGCGAAATACCTTCGAGATCCCCAAGTACGTAACGTCGTTCAATTGATTATGAGAAACCAAACAGATAATAAAATGTGTTGAAAAAAAATATTATAAGACTTAGTAGGGCTTATGCAAATCTATGAACGAAAACTTTGAAAATCAAAAAAATACTTCACTATTTGGTGCATGGCTGTAACACGCCACTTCCCTTCTCAAAATGACAAATAAAATAATATATCAATATTAGTATATGATATAAACAATTTAAATTAAACGAATAAATTAATTATGTTGGTGAAGGTAATCTGCTAACAATGCTTTTCTAAGGAGTAAAAATTTGATTTGAACTGTAAGGAGGGATTTTTTTTACTGTTTCAACTAGCTATCTCTAATAATTTTGAAAACTTTCCAATTTAATTTTTGCTTCAATTTTTGCTTCTATAGATTTCAGGAAATGAAATAATAACACCAACAAAATTCGAGCTTGTGGATGGCATATATATATACACTTATAAAAACTTGTATTGGCTAAAATATATCTAGTGGACCATCCTAGAAATATCAGCCTTATAAACAGTTAAAATACATAGTAATAAAAGTAACCGTTTACACAAACATTCACAATTTTATCATATTTATTATTCTGTAAGTAAAATATATTTGTGTGTATTTAAACAACTCGACTAATAATTTTTAGCAAATTTGATACACACAATGGCTACTATAGGGAATCTTTGTTCAGTTTTTCCTTTGGAGCAGATTCTAACACAGATATTCTAAGCAAATAGGATTTTGAGCAATTTACATTCAAAAAGTTAAATGAGACATCATGAAGGTATCAGAAGGCATATTAAATAGTGTGTCCATTTGGATGAAAAACACAATATATTATTTAACTATTATATCAATAACGGTTGGAAGTAAATAACTCCTTCTTTTGGTTTCATTGTTATTTAACTATTCTACTTTTGTGGAATATATTTTGATATTGTTGTCATCAAAATTACTATTTCTATTATATTTCAGCTCAGAGCTCCTAATAGGGTATTTAGCGAGATTTACCAATGATGCTAACTAATGTCACTTCTTAAAAACTAAATAGCCCAAATAATTGAAATAAGATTTGTAAACGGGCTAAATATTTGCAAAATAAAAATTTTAAGGGCAGATCTGTAGTGAACTTTGTACCCACAAAGTTATTTTTGCACATATGGATTTTTCACTTTCTCTCGTCATAAAGACTATATTTAAAGAAACATTTTGGTGTATAATTTAAAAATAAATAAAAATACAGCAAAAGTCCAAGTTACCCTTCACCCAACAACTTGTTCTTTTACTGTGCTTTGAATGTAACAAGACTCCATTCCATATGTTTCCCTGCATTGATATTAGCCATAATAATTATGTTCTCTTTCTGATTAATTATCATGAGAGTTTTATTAAAGAGCTACATATTTGGTAAAGTCCCTTCGAATATCTTAGTTCAGTGTTTCCCAAACTTTTGCCAGTTGTGTACCCCATTAGAAACCATGGTTCAACCAACGTACCCCTTTCAGCTCATCATAAAAATTGAAAACAAATATTTGCTATCTTGTAAGGAATAAACAATTGTTACAAATTTTGAAAAAAAGCTTTAGTGGTAAGCTGAACCAAGCAGTCCTTGACATTCTATCCAAATATGTGTTAAATTGTTTATCAGACTCACTATTATCAAAGCATATTGATTGTGTACTCCCTGAAATACTTTGCATACCACAATTTGTGAAACACTGCCTTAGTTGACATTTATAAGTACGACTTACAACAAACTATGTTTTCAATCAGACCAACTAATTGAAATCATTTTCCCCATCTTAAAACCCATTCATTCTAAAAGTACCAGTATGCATCAATATTTATGCAAGTGGAATAGGGATAAGAATAAAGTAGAATTTTATAGGAAATATCCACGCAATTTCTTGGAGATAAAGTTGAAGCCCTTTTATGAAAACAAATCCTCAGTACACCCGACTGGGGTTCAAATGCCAATCTACCCTTCACTGGGGGTTCATTCTAACAAGAGAGTGACGCATTGAGCCCGGAGTCTGTCACCCCCTTGATGTCATATTTGTTTAAAAAAAATTGGTGGGCCAGTTTGGAAAAACTTATTGTGCAGTAAAATTCAAATTTATATTTCTCAGATTGTTACTAGGTTGTTTTTAATTACCGCGTCTTACCACCTGTTCAGGTTATACATATAATTCTGATAAGGGGGTAAGGATGAGAAAGGAAGCACTTTATAGATAATCTACTCACAGGAGGTGGGTGGGAAACCGTGTAATCAAACCCACTCTAAGTATAATCGACCAGGATTCGAACCCCGATATCCCCGTTATAAACGGGCCATTATAACACTAGCGTGACGACTTAAACCATTCAGCCACTGAAGCGGGTAGTAATTAGTTACTAGTCTATATTTATGAACACAATTTTTACTTGTTAAATCTTTTGCTGGTCAGATAAAATCAAAATTATTCGGTTGGTTGCCGACTACTGAGTTACTGTGGATTCACACATTCGCCGAAAAGCTAGTGCAGAACATAAACATAGTCACGTGACGAGCTCTAAGCCAATCACAAGATTTCCACCTTATCAGCGCGAGCTGTTACGCTAAAATTCAACTCAGCTCCACTTTGTCCGCTCTGCTCGAGATGTTCAGCACAGGAGAACCAATCAAATCTTAGAACCAACCATCTAATATCAGTGCACATGCACATTACAGCCAGAAGCTAGCAGACAACTTCGTTGGCTTTTGTGCGGAGGTTGGAATAACCCGTTAATGTAAAGGGTGTTTATCGATGTATTGGATTGAGCCACGACACAGCATTACAATTTGAAAACAACCATCTGGAGAATGATCCAAAATATATGTTTATCTATTAGAAAATATAATATGTTGGTAATCAGCTGTTTTAAGTTAGCGTTGCAATGCACCATGGGCACAGGGAATTATTTCTTTGTCTGTGACCATGGGTCAACACACAGCGAGTGAATTGCTGAGTTACTCAAGCAGATTGTGTTTTGTATTTTCGGCGAACGTGTGAATCAAGCTTAAGACCATGCAATCCCAGAAGTAGATCCGAATTTATTATTATATTGTACACACCGGTTCAATCCCAGATGATCTCAATAACTAACTGGATTTGTTCTGTATTTGCTAGTAAAATAATGAGTCCAGCTTACATAGCACACTGAGCTGGACGGTAACTCTCATCGGCATGTCCGAGGGCAGGGCTTCGTGCCTCGCCTCACAAGTGTAATCAGCGTAGTCATCTTCTGCTGTTGGTTGCAGTGTGATGCGACTTAGGACATTGTACCTCTTGGCTTTATGTTCGCGACCTGTCTCCGCCTCTGTTGTTGTGTCCACGCGCTTGTCTGTTGAAAACAAACACAGTACAGAATCACAGCACTGGGGAAGTCTTCGAGGAACATTTTATTGGCTGCGTTACTTTCAAATACAAGTAGAAAGTTTTAAAATCATAAAGTACATGGAACTGCTTGTACATGGTCGAATTATTATATCACAAATAAAAAATGCTTTGAAAAGTATATTGATTATAATAAAACTATAGTAGACTATGTTTGAATGTACAATATGATCAATAAGTTAAATACAGTATATTACAGTGTAGACTGTACATGACACTTTTAAATGTCTTTTATTTAACCTACTATTTCAATATTTAGAGACTACTGTACTCACCGTAAAAAAAAAGGTGTATAGTTCTATAACAAACATTGTAAGGTATCTTTCGCAATATTTCCGTTGTTGTGGGAATAATATTAAATTATTTAATAAGGTTTTAGACCTGAATCAGTAAAATGTAAATATAAATTATAGAATTGTTTATGTAACAATATAAAAATATTGTGGAAGGTCTTCAACAACATATATAAGATAAAATTTATTATATATATATATATATATATATTTTATCTCGTCTAAAATTTTCCAAACGAACTGTAGTATAAAACAATAGTTGGAAAAAAGTATTCAAAATATTCTTTAAAATAGTCTAAAATATTTTCTATTTTACCAAGAATTTTCTAAACTGATATAATTATGAAACTAATATTCTCAGTGGCGTTTCTAACCGAGGTTGTTAACATGGCTCCTTATTTATTTTGTCCTTGGTTCTAGCTGAGAGTAGTTGACTAACCTAGTTTAAGCTCGACATTGCCACGGTACCAGACGATCCTTGCTGCCGGCTTGGCGTTCTTCACCAGGCACTCCAGTTGAAACTCCTCGTTTTCCCGTATCTCGATCTTGGAGTTGGGAGCGCGATCCACAATCTCTATGGAGGAAGGGGGCGCTGAAACAAACACAATAATATGTCCTATAAAGCTTCCCCTACAACAAATATGATTGTATATGAATTGGCTAGCTTTCGACTTTGTTTCTTGGCCCAAATGTGGTCTGACTACTATTCTAAATGCTACCTCCGACAATGATGTCATTGTTGGTTCTAGCTTCTGTTTCACAGTTACCTCCAATAACTGTTTCATTACTACCTCTGACAACAATTTCAACGTTGCTTTTGACTATTATTTCATTGTTGATAGTTTAAATGATTCATTCCCGGTTCTGATAATAATTTCAGTGTTGAATCTAACATCATTGTCATCGTCGGTTTTGACTAATGTTTTATTGTTGGTTTTGATAACAGTTTAATTGCTATCTCTAACAACATTGTCTTTGTTGTTTCTGACTAACGTTTTATTGTTAATTCCGATTGTTAACTTTGAAAAAATTGTTATTGTTTGTTTTAACTTATATTTTATAGTTCGTTATGATTATTATTAACTCTTACAACATTGTAATTGGTGCTTATGACTACTGTTTCACTGTTTAATAAGATGAATAATTAATTTATAGTACCAACAACTATTTAAATATTTGCTCTAACAACGTTTTCTTTGCTCTGATATCTCTTCCATTGTTACTTATGAAATTTTATTAATGAATTTTGTTTTATTTTAAAATGTGTCAAAATTAGCTCATTGCTCATTAGTTTCATTTCTGGATATAACAAATGTTTGATTAATGGTTCTTACAACTGTTTCAGCATTTGTTTGATATTTCTGATAGTATTGTCATTGTTAGTTCTGACGGCTGTTTCAATATTGACTACGACGAAATTGTCCATAACAAATAAATCAGTTCCGCTTCTGAAAACTTTATTTTATTACCAATGACCAATTTGTCATTACTGGTTTCAAAAATGTTTCTGTTTAGTTTTATTATCAGTTGCTATTACTAAATTTTTACAGGTACAACAAATGTGCTAATACATGAACCTTTCACATATATTATATTAAACCATCTTTTTGGCGTGTAAAATATAAACCTCTTGTGATAGTTGTATTTCTAATCTGAATAACGTATTACTTAAATCAAATGAATTAACTTTTTAGAGTATAATTGTAAGTGACTATACTTCGTGATAGATTGTTTACACATTTCTCGAAATTTTAACTAGTGATTTGCTAGACCACCGATCTTAAAAGTTGTTTCTGTACAAGATTGTATTGTATTTGAAAGTTTCCCTGTAATATTCTGGCAATGTCTGTGAAAAGAAGTAGCTTTTATTTTTATATTGCCCACTTCACTCTTCAGAAGTTGTAAGTAAGAAGTTTTAAAAATTGGTACAACGCTCAACTTTGTTCTTAAAACACTTTGTTTTATGAAAAACAACAAAACAAGTCGAAGAAGACATCTATCTCTAAGGAATTGTTTGTGTCGAAATGAGTAACAAGTAATATAATCTTACGCCTCGCTAAACCCTTTGAGAAACTCCAACAGACAATAGGGAAAGAGCCCGCCCGAATAAGTTCATCAATCACACCGAAACTCGAGTAATGGAAGGTAGACGAACACAACACTGCGCGAATCAAATGATGTTGAATGGCTTTCCGAAAACAGTTCCTTCTTTAGTCCTTTCCGAATGTTCTTCAACGAAAATAAAATAGCAACAAGTTCCCAGCAACGATCAACACCTCCACGCACAAAAATAATGGGACTGACTATTTCCCCAATTTTTTGATATTACACAGTGACCAGAAATAAGCCGTTCATTTGAACTAGTTTTTTTTTCCCCACCCAAACATTTGAATGAATGCGTTCAGATTTAAACACAGGAACAAATTTCGGATCGTGTTCGTTTTGCGCGTGAGCGTGAACTACTTTTTGACGTTTATTTTAAGTTCCTTCAATCATATTTTGTAAATCGTTACTTTTATTTTAACCAAAATGTAAAGTTCTAATAAATACATTATATATTTATTTACTTACGTGATTTGTTTTATATTAGCTAATGATAGTTTTGTTTATTTATAATTATTGTGATTGTTATTAATTTGTAGTTAGTAGGCCTATCGTATAATAAATTTAAATAACACTTGATATGATAAATGATAACTATACACACTCCATTTATCTTGAAGGATAGCAGTCTTACCTTTACGAATTATACTATGGCCCTTTCTTAATAATAAGCTATACCAAAGTTGAATAATGCAAGGTAGTAGTGGATGAATTGACAGTTCTGGCGCACTTTCTCCCATAAGGTTAACATTGATCCTCCACCCTGAATGTGGAGGATCAC
>CABEEJ010002827.1:0-21683 GCA_901482245.1 Timema douglasi
CTCATCAGGGAGGAGTGTGAAACGTGCCCAATCCCCCGACCTAGGTTTCATTCTATCGGAACTCATCAGGGAGGAGTGTGAAACGTTCAACGCAACTTCCTAAAAGAGGAAAACCAATGGCAGCAATGTTAAGTGTTCTTCCTTTCATTCTAAAAGCCAGATTGTGCTAATTCCTTTTATACGTTTCTATCCACATTTCCTGTATCTTTTCCCAATTATAATAAAAATTATTAATGTAATAAATATGTACAATATCATATGGATCTATGTAGAAACTAATAGAATACTAGCATGGGCACCCATAAATGTTTAAAAATGGCGCTTGCAGTCCACTTTATCACTATCACTGTTTACCTTTTATGTTGTTAATTTTTTATGAAAAAATGAAATTTGGTATTTGGCTGCACAATTGGCTACTAACAACTCTGAATCTTACATCTGAGTGAACAGATAAAAATGATGAAAAAATATATATTTCCTCTCATTCCCCTTTTATCAGCTTTCTTTTCATTTTGCACTGTTCAATAAACTTGCGAAATAATATCAGATGCACTAAAAACTCCCTCCCACGAGATTAAATCCTTGAAGTTTTCTCTTGAGTAGAAGGTAGGTGCCACAATCTTAGTAGCAATACACTCGCTTCATAAAAACAAAGAGCATGAAGCTAGTGTTTGGCTTTTCCTGTTCCTAGAAGACACGATAGTGTGTCACGCTATATGTCTGTTTTCATTTGTAGGTCTCGTAAAAAAAAAAAAGGTACACTTTCTTTGCTACATTTTTAAAATTACATATCTTTTGACCGGTTTTAATATTCAAGACATCTGCTTTGGTGGGCGCGTGGTGTAACTCTCATGTTGGGCTAGATCGTTGAAGATAAGGAGATTGGAGGTTCGATTAAATTGAGGGTTTTCCATTCTACCTCCATGGAGATGTGAGTATATTTCTTCTAGATTAAGCTTTTTAATACTTAACACATAAAGGTAATTATTACATAGGTGTATAACCCAAGCTGGTAGTAAAACGCAAATCATTCAAAATTATATTCGATAGGATTCAAGCATGAAATTAAACTTAAGCTGTCATAAGCTGACTGAGTAATCACGTGTTTAGGATCCTTACTGATCAATACATTCTAAATATAATTTAATTATTCGAATACTAATCAATAGGTATAAAATACCCCACTCCATTTACAAACAGTGTACCAAGATAAATGTAATAAAAAAAAATATATGTATAGTTTATATGTATTATACTAATACTTATTTTTAAAAATCTTAATTATTTTCTTTACTTTGCTATATTAACTAAAATAATAAAATGCAACCAAATTTGTTATAACAACTCTAAAATATTTGAATTTTACGCGTGCTAATATGCAGGAGATACTAGCGCCTTTTGGCTTTAATGTCTGATCACGAGCGCTAAGGACTTGTCAGATCCGTCATAGATAGACCTTGACTACTGTAGCAAGGTCTAAGATATACTGGTCTGACTACTCTTTAGTTACAGTGATCAGACCAAAAAGCGCTCGTGTGTCTGCATATTAGCTCTCACACACCGTTAAAATATTGCAGCTAGGTTTTATTTAAATACCTCTACATTTTCATTTTATAGTTTTAGGTAATGTGGTGGGTGTATAAAATAATTAAGATGGCTTAGAACGTGATATTATTATTTATTATTAAAAAACACCTTATCACCTAAAATAATCGATTTCTCATGATTTTTAACGCATTTAAATTTGCTTGACTATAGAATAAATATTTATATTATTTTTATCAAATTTATCTCGATAGACTGTAGGTGTAGAATTTTTTGCGGTTATCATCCATAATTCAAGAAACGGGGTTTTGGATAAGAGGGGAAGAGTGGGCTCTTATGTATCTACTCTACTTAGGGTCGGGGAGGTTTATGAATACCTCTTATTGTCAAAATAAGCATCCCCTATGAAATAACAATGCCTAATCTTGATTTGAAAACTTACATAAGACACGTTGTGAGGATGTCAGGCTAAATATCTGCATGGTGTTATATAAGAAGGGGAATTAATAAAAAAGAGTTAGTTGGTTAATTTATATACTCTTATTTGCATGTTTAATTATTTTAAATTTCTGAACTATTATTAAAAACCCGCTTCAATGGCCAAATGGCTTAAGGTGTGATTCTCATATTAGACTATGCCACTGATGACTGGAAGATCAGGGTTAGAATTCAGTTTGGATATATACTGAGGAAGGTTTCCGAATCTTTTCCCACACCATTATGGCAATATTACCTCTAAAAATACTTCCCTCCTTATCCCTACACCATTAGAGTAATAATTACTATACGTGTCGCCTGAACAATTAGTAAGATGCAATAATTATATCGTATATAAAACTAGGTTCGAAAGTGTAGAAGAAAAGGTAAGTATTTTTTGTAACTAGGTTTAAAGCTGAAAGATAATATTTATAAAATTATCATCGTTGTGAAACATCTAAATGATTTAGCAAATTCCCAAAGCTCAATCAAGCCTATAAGCCAATTAAAAACAACGCTCATTTCAAATCTTTAGCTTTATATCAATTTCACGTAATGTTGTATATGTTGTTTCAATGCTTCAGCATATATTATTAGATCACTATATTTTAACTGAAAATAATGTATTCACCTATGCCATCTACATGGAGGATTCCTAATAATGTTTGTCTAAAAATATATCAAACGGCTGTTAAAGTAAGTTAAATTTTTATAACGATATGTGGCAATTACTGTGCTAGCTCTTATAGTATTAAACTATATAAATAATTAGCTTTGAAGGCTAATCATTTCATTAATCTCCATCTTATACTGAATGGACACAAACACACCCTTTGCAAAGTAACAGAGGTAACGGTTCCAAAAATCGTATTGAAAGTTCGATAAATATAATTAAATAAGTTACTTAAAATTGTTTTTACATTTCTTTGAACGGCACACTATGTGAACAAGTATTTCATTCAATGGATAACTTAGCTTATAGGCATTACGATATTTACTATACACTGACTTTGCTAAGAACCCCGCTCTGGAATGCTTTATTTCGTACCAGAATTCTACTGTATAGTAGTATTTTGAACCAATAAACAACCATATAAAACGAAAATAGAAATTCCCTTTTGGATGGTCTTTTATCCTACCTAAATACTAAAATAGGTAGGATCCTGGAACGAGATAAACAAACTTCCTTTAAAAAAATCATTATGTATTAGCCTACATTATTTTATTTAACGAAAAAACTCGAGGAATTTAAAAATTTGTCATTCTCTTCAAACATTTTATAAACTCATTTATTTAATTAAACTAATCACACGTTTATATATATATCATATACTTATCCAAAGTATTGAACGATGTCAAATTGCCACATTGCCTTGTATGTGTGTAAGAAAGAGATACCCGAAAATTTCTTTCTTTCACATAAGCTATGAAGGTGATGTCTGGAAAATATCAGCCATTAATGTTTATCCAGTTATTGAGATCAATGAATCTTTAACATTCCATACTATCGACGACTGATGAGATAAAGTCGATTCTTTAAAAAAATATAAATACATGTTGAATTTTTGTCAAGTAATTTATGTTTAAATAAAATATAATTATTTTAAAATGTTTTAGAAACAGCTTTTATATTAATAATAAAACTATAAACACTAATGAGATTCAAATAATCAAATAGCTAAAAAAACAGAAATTTAATACCACTTAAAACTTTAAAATAACCATAGTCCTTACATGGTTAGGAGGGAATGGGTTTTTTCCTACCAAAATCTTACTCCATAGTAAAATTATGACATGAAATAAGGTATTTTAGATTATCCTTTCTACCGAGAACAATTAAGTGACCAAATTATCAGAAGCAGTGGTCATGCAGGCTGGATGTCTGGCTTGTGAAATTTGGTTCACCTATGACCGAGAATTCAAGCCGTGTGTGCTGTTGGTGAGGGTGTCTGAATCCATTCTTTCTCTGCGCAAAGGTGGGTGCATTTCCTTTGAACCCTACATTCCTCATTTTTATTTAATTTCAATTATGAACTTATTTTTTACTTTAATTCAGCAAATAAACATTTATTAAAATCTATTTTGACAATAAAATTAATCTTGGGTAGTGCTGGGCAAACAAAACACGAACGAAACAGTGAATAAATAATTTATCTGAATAGCCTATTGCCAACATTATTATACTTTATGTTAGATTGGAATGATAATTTATACATAATGCATAGGGTAGGGTTGAGTATGTCAGAATATAGAGATGTAGGTACCCGAATTTGTTTAGTGGTAAGGAGTGAAAAAAAACTGTAATGAGGAAAATAATTTGAGGAATTGTACCCACATTTGCATAAATGAGAGATTGAAAACCACTTTGTTAGAATACAACCGTGATTAGAACCCCAATCTCCCAGTCATCGGCACTAATTCATACTCGATCGTATTTTACTTACTGTTAGATAATAATCGATTCATGTAAATTATATGAATCGACTAGTTAAAACACAATAGTTTATAAATCGATTATAATCGCTTATTCCTAGACAAATGAGTTGTTGACGTTATCATATAATTTTTTTTTACAGGGTGGATATTTCTGCTGGGCGTAACTTTTGACAGAGGATTAAAATTCGTTACATCTTTGAGAATCCAGTTGAACTTTGAACTCTGTGGTATTTAATATGTATTTGTGCTTAATTACTTTACGACGAACGTTGTAATGCAAGTTACTCGCATTGACATTGTCGGTTTATTTGTATATATAACAATTCCCTCACAAACGCGACATTACTCAATGGACATAACGTGGCGTATTTAGATCTTCAAGCGTTTTAAGTTTGCAGCGTCTTGTGTTGATGGGGGTACAGTGCTAGACATGAAAGCAGGATGACCGTAATTGTTAAAGTGGTAGCTCTAAATGTAGGTTCTGTTAGCGGAATGTTGAACAAATCCCAGAGGCTGCTTTTAGGCTTATTCGTGCTCCTGCTGGTAGATGTCATTTGGGTGTCTTCTTCCGAATTGACCAAGGTAAGAACTCTTTTGGTGCTGGTAAAAGTGTTTTTATTTTTCCGAGTATTGACACTCCTAAGTACCACTGTTGTATATGAAATTATGTTCCATTTTTTAATGTTATTTACTATATAACCCATCCTAACCTAAAACATGTTTACCGGATTAGGGTTTTAATTATGCTAGTTTTTTTTTAAAGTTAATTTATCTTGCAGATATTAGCTTCATGTTGGTCTCAACATTTTGAAACGGTTTGTTTTATCAGTAGTTAACTGTCTTCATATTTTCGCGTTACATTTGTGGTCTTCCTGGACCCCTTTTTAGCTTCCACTTTGCCTTTTATGACATCACTCGATAAAAAATTTCTTCTCGTAATGTGACCCATACAGTTGACCTTAGTCACCTGATCAATCCACTTTATCCTCTCTTATGGTCCTCCAACACCGCGTATCAAAACTTAAAAAAAAAAAGTATTCTCATTTTTCCTGATGGTCCATGTCTCGGCAACTTGCAAAGCAATGCTTCATAATATGAAACATTTAACCGATTTTCTTCCCTTATATAAGTTAATATTTGAATGAATAATATTTCAGGTAAAAAAATGTTGTCAGGTACATGGAAGATTAGATTTTATCAGTTTGAAATAATTTAAATGGGGATAGTACACTTCATTTATAAGCACATACAGCATAATATAATATACAAGTAACTTGGAAGGGAGTTGCTATCTTTCTAGTGACTCCGACGCCACCCAAAATTGCTTACGACTTCAACTCCACGACTCGGATTCCACAAAACACAGAAAATAATTTGTACGTAATATATGTATATGTATATCATATATCACATACAAATTATTATTATTATTATTATTATTATCACTGCGTCTTACTACTCGTTCGGGTTATACACTTTAAGTACTAATTATGCCAATGAATTATGAATAGGGAAGGTTGAATTGGAGGAAGTGAACCCGCATTTGCGTGGAGGGAGAGTGGAAAACCATTTAGGGAAAACCACCCCCAGTTCACCCGACCCGAGATTCGAACCTCGATTTCCCCGTCCTCGGCAGTCGAGCTCAACACACAACTAGCGCGTTAGTCAACTACGCCACCGAGGCAGGCGAAACACTATAACAAAAGTTAATATCTAAGTCAAATAACATTTTAATTTTTTAATAGCTACAAACTTTTTTTTTTAATATGTGATCAATAATAAATAAAACAAGTCACCATCCACCAATAAAACTGGAAAAAAGTAGTCCGGGAAAATTGAAAAATGTTGCCTGTAAAAGTCAGGTAATTTTGTAAAACATGTTTTGTAGCCCCACTGAGTGTACTAACAAGGTGTGCACATTTTGTTGCAGTATATCTACCGGAACACCAACTTTGAGAAGCCATTCTTCAGTACTTATGTGAAGACGTCGATGTTCACGTTGTATCTCCTGGGGCTCTGCTTCTGGCCGCCATGGAGGGACCAGTGCAACAAGCCTGCCACATACATGGTCAGTACGTTCTGTCGGATCTAGTCGGTACACCATGTTGGATATAGTCAGTACGTTCTGTCAGATCTAGTCAGTACACCATGTCGGATCTAGTCAGTACACCATGTCGGATCTAGTCAGTACACCATGTCGGATCTAGTCGGTACACCATGTCGGATCTAGTCGGTACACCATGTTGGATCTAGTCGATACACCATGTCGGATCTAGTCAGTACACCATGCTGGATATAGTCGGTACATTCTGTTGGATCTAGTCGGTACACCATGTTGGATCTAGTCGGTACACCATGTCGGATCTAGTCGGTACACCATGTAGGATATAGTCGGTACACCATGTTGGATATAGTCGGTACGTTCTGTCGGATCTAGTCGGTACGTTCTGTCGGATCTAGTCGGTACACCATGTCGGATCTAGTCGGTACACCATGTCGGATCTAGTCGGTACACCATGTCGGATCTAGTCGGTACACCATGTCGGATCTAGTCGGTACACCATGTCGGATCTAGTCGGTACACCATGTCGGATCTAGTCGGTACACCATGTCGGATCTAGTCGGTACACCATGTCGGATCTAGTCGGTACACCATGTCGGATCTAGTCGGTACACCATGTCGGATCTAGTCGGTACGTTCTGTCGGATCTAGTCGGTACGTTCTGTCGGATCTAGTCGGTACGTTCTGTCGGATCTAGTCAGTTAACCCTATCTTAAATATTTGAACCTTAATTTGTAAATTCTTGATTATATATTCCTCAACGTTTGTAATTTTGATCCTGTTTAATGCATACAACGTCACATTTAAAAGGTAAGCTAGACCTATTCATTTATCTGTATACTGTGGTGCGGTACTCTGATGTGTTCGATATATTTAGATATATTTGATTGGTGTAAATTCATTAACATACGAAAGTCATGTTCTGTGTCAGGTATTTTGTAAAGTTAATTTTTATTTATCATGTTTTTTATGTATTTAGGGCTAAAAAAACCAGCATTATTTTCATTTTTTAATTTTTTTAATTTCAAA
Source organism: Timema douglasi (assembly GCA_901482245.1). NCBI lineage: Eukaryota > Metazoa > Arthropoda > Insecta > Phasmatodea > Timematidae > Timema > Timema douglasi. The sequence goes on from CABEEJ010002827.1 coordinate 7,550, forward strand.
CTCAACTAAAGAATATATTCAACTAAATTTTAGTCATGTATTTCTGGATAAATATATAAAAAAACATTATTTTAATTTCAGTTTTAAGTTTTATATTCGAATGAATTTTTTTTTGAAGACTTATTGATAATTTAAAAATAATATTTTATTTTAATAAATAAATATTTCTCCAGACATTCCCAAAAAGTAAAATGTATCTATACATAAAAAAAAACTTGTGGAAATAAAGCTCCTTGAGATTGAAATTATGGCGGACAGGTGGGGAGCTGTACGGCTGTTCTTACTTCACACCCCTGTCGGGCTACCGACAAATATATAGCCTCGTTTTCTGAAACACTGGATCCCTCAGAGACACTTGTACCACCATCCGAGAGATCAACATAGGTTTCTGTGCTGGGTGGTCCGGGGTTCAATCCTCGGTCCCGGCACAGATTTATCTGATTACCAAACCCTTCCTTCACCTCTGACAAGACATCTTGTGAATGTGTGGGAATGCCAGGCCTGCCACCGTGGTTCGGATCCCACGTTAAACTGTAGGTCCTCCATTTCATTTCACAATCACCCTAACATTACACATTAGCGTAAGTGCGTATAACCCGAACGGGTAGTAAGACGCAGTGCTAATAATAATAATTCTAGAATAAAATTCAAGCACAATTCCTGTTTTTCGTGATCAGTGTCTGTTCGTGATATGCGTTCTCTTGAGAGAACAATGAAAGCGCGTCCTGAAAGGGGGGTCGCGTACCGTCCTAATCCGGTAGAACTGTGAGACTCCCAAGTCATAAGGTCTACGGTTTTACCCCCCTTATTGACCGGGGCGCGTTATTCAAATATGTAATGTTTGTTTATTTTATTCCAGTACATTGACCCAAACGTGGAGGACGAGAACTTTTACACGGAGGCCAACACAAGCTTGGTGAGCTATCTTTATTACTACTATTACTACTATTATATTTATTACAAAAGCAGACAATGGCATCAAACACACCTTTTTTAATTTAGCACTCCCTTCGTACTACCGGTTACGGGCTGTATGCTTCTAGTTTTAGGGATTAGGAAGGTTATATTTAGAAGAAGTGTACCTTCATTTGTTTAGTGGGAGAGTGGAAAACTATTCTGGAAAAACCACCCTCAATACACCCGGCCGATATTCAAAACTTGATCTCCCTGTCATTGGAAGTTGTAGTCTTGGACGAGAGTAGCGCGTCGGACCACGCGACCACCAATGCGTGTCATGCGCACAAATAAAACTAGAATTACTGAAATAAAATACAGTAAAAGTCCCTGCTATAACGGGGGAGTTAGATTCCTCAAAGTACCACTTTATAACTAACAACATTTTAAAAGTTTCGTTTTACCATAAGAATCAATCTAAATTATTTGAAAAATGACACAAGGACACAAGAATCGAACCTGGGAACTTTGACTTAGGGTGCCGAATCTCTATCACTGAGTATACCAGGGTTCGTCCCGTGCCCAGGGTCATTCTTCGCTCATATTTAAGGGCTACCAACTCGCAGGTGTTAGAGTTATTTGATGGCTCACAATCTTATTGGTCGCTCATAAGTATCTGGTGACTTCTGCATGTCCATCACAGACTCGGCCTTAAAAAACTATGAGGGAAGAATGACCCTGGATAGCTCGATGGTTAAGAGCATCGGCGCGCCAATCCAAAAGTTCCGGGTTCGATCCTTGTATTTAAATTGTGTTATTTATTTGTCGACGTCAATCTTGATAGATCTAATCTCCATCTTTGTTCTCTTCTCCTCTCGAAGAGCGACCCGACGTTCGTCCCCATCAAGGTACCCGAGACGGCCGATAAAAGTTCCGGGACGGAGAGCGACGACTCGTCGGTGAGGTCCGTCCGCTTCAGCAAGCTCGCGGAGGTAAGGGGATGGCGAGAAAAAATATTATATTGCGAATATTTATCTAACTATAATTTTCAAATTAAAATTTATAAACGTTCTATTGCAGAAATATCGTGTCATCTTTACGCCCCTCTATTGGGGTAGTTAGCTAAAGTTGGAGCGTTGCTATGCACACGCGTGAGAGTTTGATCATTTGATTACATTATAGGAAGAAGAAACTAAAAAAAATAATGTATAAATAAGGAACAAACTTATATGTTACTTAAATTGATTGGTATAACTTCTTGATCAATTAAATCATAATGAAAATAGGAAACAGCATGCAAGATAATTTATTTAGGAAAAAAACCTAACTATCGTGAGTTAGGAAATCGGTTAAAACAGATACAATAACATTTCTAAAGGATCATTAGTGAGATTGTTACAATAATATATTCTGAACTTATTAAAATAGCAGAAAACTAGTAAAGAATAATAATCTATGATGATGATTATTATTACTAGCACCGCGTCTTACTACCCGTTCGAGTTATACACACTTACGCTAATGTGTAATGGTAGGGTGATTGTGAGATGAAATGGAGGACCTACAGTTTAACGTGGGATCCGAACCACGGTGGAGGCCTGGCCATTCCACACATTCACAAGATGTCTTGTCAGAGGTGAAGGAAGGGTTTGGTAATCAGATAAATCTGTGCCGGGACCGAGGATCGAACCCCGGACCCCCAGTACAGAATTCTGACACCTCACACCCTAGACCGCCAGGTCACCCAGGTACTTAAAGCCAGTTTTTTTTAGATAAAAGAAAAAAAAAAAGACTACTATAATATGATCTAGGCGTATTTAATATTACATACATACCTCATGTTTTCTTAAGGTTATTTTTGGGAAAATATGTTTAGCTTGACATGTTGTATAATTATTAGGACTAGTCAAAACAAGCACCAATATAAATATGATTAAATCAAATAGCTCATTTTAAGTCGATTTGCAGTACATGTAGTAGGATTACATAAATTCACCTACTCCACCCAAACCAACATTTTTGTTTAAGGAAAACATCTCAAAATTGTTTTCGCACTCCAACTTTGTCAGAACCACTTGGTCGAAAACACTCGATACCAGGTCGAAACCAAGTCAATCGCAAACACTCGCCTAATACTGGTGTAAGGCGATCCTTTAATTTCTGGATATTATCTCACTGGAATCTAACTCAGATCACACCAAATAGCCGATCGCCTTAGGCGGCTGAAATCCTTTAACCCCTTCATAGAGTGAGGGTGACCTGGTGGTCTAGGGGGTAAGGTGTCAGACTTCTATGCTGGCGGCCGGGGTTCAATCCTCGGTCCCGGCACACATTTATCTGATTACCAAACCCTTCCTTCACCCCTGACAAGACATCTTGTGAATGTGGGGAATGCCAGGCCTCCACCGTGGTTCGGATCCCACGTTAAACTGTAGGTCCTTCATTTCATCTCACAATCACCCTACCATTACACATTAGCGTAAGCTCGTATAACCCGAACGGGTAGTAAGACGCGGTGCTAATAATAATAATAATAATAATAATAATAATTCATAGAGCGACACAATTTTAAATGAAAATGTCTAAAAATATTATAACAAGTTGCGATCTTAATAAAATAATGTTTATAATACAAAGTGACTGGAAAAGTCTGGAGGTTTTTGAAATATGGTTTGGTTGGACACCCTGCTTATCTCGGCATACAGACACGCTACAGACCGAGCTAAACTGTCCGACCAAACATTGTCATAATATTAGAAATAGAGTTGTCACGATACCTGCTTTTCTCGATTACAATTATCGATTTCGATTCTTGAACATTTCCTATTTCATTATTTTTTCCAACCTCATACATAAACATATTTACTCAAATTTATAGCATAGCCAAAAAAACAAACTAAAAAAAAAGTATTTTCACCTAATAGGGTAATTGATTGAACCAAAATATATAGCAATTAACAGCAAATAAACTAGTATTGAGATAATTGATTACTATCAAGGTGTCTACTGGGTCATGAAAAGTTACTAATTCCAAAAAAGGCCCAGAGAGTCCCAGAAAAGTCACGAATTTTCAATATTTTGGCTATAAAGTCACAAATATTTTAGTTTGCATTTCACGCGCATTGTAACAACACGAACGCGTCGAAAGTCGAGCCACCCACTAGCCATGATGCCACGCGCCAGCCGCCTGATTGTTTTTACCGCGATACCAAGGACAAGGATAGTGTTCGCCCTCTAGTTAAAGTTGAATGTCGCGTGTGAGTCCGTTACGCCTATATATGAATTATATAATGTTCAGCCAATTACTGAAGGAATTTTGTGGTCAAAAAAGGTCACCAAAAAGTCACTAATTTTTGATTCTCCAACTCAGTAGACACCCTCCCTGACTATTCATTCTGGATTTTTTTATTTTGCTTAGTTGTCAGTACTTCGATAAAAAGCTCGGAATCGGAAGTATCGAGAATAGTAAAATTACGATTGATTATCGATTGTTTTGATAGCGAAAAGAATCGATGGTATCGAGGTATCGAAGAATTGAGTTTGACATCCCTAATTACAAGTTGTTTTTTTTTGAGGTTGGGAGTCTGTACATTTTTACCGACGTCCACAGCCCCGACTAAATGTCGGTACTGTTATTTGCTCCGCAGGTTCGCCACATGTCGGACACGGACGCGACGGAAGCGTTGCTGGCGAGGCTCTCGTACCAGGCGAGCCTACGCGCGGGGGAGGTCGCCCGGCGGGCGGCCAGCAAGTTTCCCATCCAGACCGTGGCCAAGATCGCGCTCATGTTCTGTCTGCTGGTACGACACCCACCAATAGGGGCAATAACCGCAACCGTAACCACAACGACTTCATTTCTTGAACATGGTTTAAAGCGTCTCTCTCGCAACAGGTTGGAACTGCGGATGACGGTGAAATAGAGGCTCGATCCTGGTCGGGTATATTCAGCGGGTGCTTTTTCCTAAATGGTTTACCACGCTAATGCGGGTACACTTCCTCTTAACTCAACCTTACTCATTCCTAACGCATTAGCGTTATTAGTACATAAGCTTACAACCCTAATGGGTAGTAAGACCCGGTGACAAAAAAAACCCTTAACTGTATATTAATTTACACGGTACCCACTTCGGTGGTCGCATGGTCTGAGGCGTTAGTCTCGCAGTAAACTGGACTCACCGATGAGAAGGAGATCGAGGTTAGAATCTTGGTCGGGTGTTCTGAGGGTGGTTTTCCACTCTCCTCGCATGCAAATGTGGGTACACTGCTAAATATAATCTTACAAATCCCTAAATATTATTTAGTACATAGGCGTATAACTTGAATGGGTAGTAAGACGAGGTGCTAAACAAAATAATTTTTACACTCCGACCTGCCTCTGTGGCGTAGTTGGCTAACACGCTTGTTGTGTTGAGCTCGACGAGATCGAGGTTCGAATCTCGGTCGGGTGAACTGGGGGTGGTTTTTCCTAAAATGGTTTTCCACTCTCCCTCCACGCAAATGCGGGTTCACTTCCTCTAATTCAACCTTCCCAATTCCTAATACATTGGAGTAATTAGTACTTAAAGCGTCTAACCCGTACGGGTAGTAAGACGCGGTGCTAAATATTATTATTATTATTATTATTACACTCCGGGCCTCCTTGTTGCTTGACAGAGCCCTGTAATATGACATTCACTTGCTCCAAATCGTAACGGCCGTGTATATTTTTTCAATTCTTGCGCGTTGGCAGTGGTTTGTGGCGAACTACACCTACCAGATCGCCCTGAAGGAGACGGAGGCCGGGATCGTCACGGTCCTCTCCTCCACTTCCAGTCTGTTCACGCTCGTGTTGGCGGCTCTGTTCCCTTCTAACCTCGGCGACCGCTTCACGCTGTCCAAGTTGGTAGCCGTGTGCGTCAGCATCCTGGGACTGGTGAGTCGACGCTTCCCTCGTTGGTCGGACCCGGGGCGTTAAATTGAGGGTTCTATTAACGGTGAAGGTGACCTGGTGGTCTAGGGGGGTAAGGTGTCAGACTTCTGTGCTGGTGGCCGGGGTTCAATCCTCGGTCCCGGCACAGATTTATCTGATTACCAAACCCTTCCTTCACCTCTGACAAGACATCTTGTGAATGTGGGGAATGCCAGGCCTCCACCGTGGTTCGTATTCCACGTTAAACTGTAGGTCCTCCATTTCATCTCACAATCACCCTACCATTACACATTAGTGTAAGTGCATATAACCCGAACGGGTAGTAAGACGCGGTGCTAATGATAATAGTAATAATAATAATTTACCGTGATACCTAGGACAAGGTTTAACGTTTGCCCTCTAGTTAAAGTTTAATATTGCGCATGAGCGTGTTATGCCTAGTATGCATTATATAATGTTAGACCGTTTACCGAAGAAATTTTGTGGTAGAAAAAAGGCCACCAAAAGTCACTAATTTTTGTTCCTCCAACTCGGTAGGCAACCTGCTGCTACTGAAATATATCTCTGTATTTAGTTTTAATACGGTTAATCAACTTTACTAAACACAAGTTTACCTTAATTCACATTTAAAAAAACCGAGTCATCTAGATCGCAAAAGTATTGAGGCTTGTTTGCTTATTTTTGTGTGGGTGTGTTTTGTTCAGGTGTTGGTGAGCCTGTCGGACCTAGGGGTGGAGGTGACTGTACCGACCGGCGCCATCTTGGCGCTAGTTAGCGCCTTCTTCTACGCCGCCTACCTGGTGTTTCTCCGCCGGAAGGTTGATCACGAGGACAAGATGGACATACCGCTTTTTTTCGGTAGGTCCCCGACTGGACCGTCATGATCTCGACTAAAATACATTTTAACCCACTTTATTCTATTTTAAACATGTGCGTTGCCTCGAAACTTCAATTCCGAATCTTAGGTTTTGTTTGAATTTTATTTTTCATATGTAAATAAACCCCAGAGATGGATTTTTTGCCCAAACTCTTTTCCACTCTCTTTCCATGCAAATGTGGGTACACTTCCTTTAAATTCAACCTCCCTGATCTCTTAAAATCGTTAACGTGATAAGTAAATAGGCGTATAACCTGACGCGGTGCTAGTTATAATGTTGTTACTCACATACTGGCCCGCGGTCCTGTCCTCTCCTCTCACGTGCACACCTTCTGTGTCAGGTTTTGTCGGGTTGTTCAACCTGCTGCTGCTGTGGCCCGTCTTCTTCCTGCTACACTACTGCGAGTGGGAAGTGTTCGAGTGGCCCACTCACCACCAGTGGGCGTTCCTGCTGCTAAACGGTCTGGTGGGGACCGTGCTCTCCGAGGTGCTGTGGCTCTGGTGAGTAGAGGCTGAACTTGTCGTCAGGCGATGGTAATGAATATTATATTGATCAGAAAATGAGCCGCCCCTTGATGTAGGCCACACCCTCAAAATAAACGGATGGTTTGACCATTTCATTTCGTCGGCCATGTTGGTTCAAAGTTATAATCTAATGTCTATCTGAGTGATGTTGGGGTGAGGTGCTGGCCTCGAGACCTGATGTACCTGGGTCACACCCTGCCGGGGTCTATTGATTTAACTTGAGGGATAAAAATCCGCAGCACAACTTCCTTGGGAGGGAAAGTAAAGCCGTCGGTTCCGTGTTGATTTTGGCGCGGGAAGGAACCCTAGAAGGTGTGTGACGATACCTCTCCGGACAAATTGGTAGGTTCTTTCGCTCTCGCTCATATAAATTCTCATGTGCTGATTTAATCTGTTTGTTAAATAAGTGCACAAATAAATTAAATAAATAGATTTTTTATTTTAGAGAGGAACACAGTTCACACTATTACACTGCTGTCACTGGACAGAGAGGAACACAGTTCACACTTTACACTGCTGCCACTGGACAGAGAGGAACACAGTTCACACTTTACACTGCTGCCACTGGACAGAGAGGAACACAGTCCACACTATACACTGCTGTCACTGGACAGAGAGGAACACAGTCCACACTATACACTGCTGCCACTGGACAACCTCACCCAGTGTCAGCCCTCGGGAATGTAAACCTTGCCTCGTCGTCTCCAGGGGTTGTTTCCTGACCTCGTCACTGATCGCGACCATCGCCATCAGCCTCACCATCCCCATGTCCATGTTCGCGGACGTGGTGTTCAAGCACGTCCAGTACTCTCCGCTGTTCTACCTGGGGACTCTGCCCATGTTCGTAGCGTTCTTCGCCGTCACGCTGCTGGCGCACTACGAGAACTGGGACCCTGTCATGGAGGCGTTGCGCGGGGCGTACATCTGCGTCTTCAGGAGAGCGCGGCCCGTCAGGTGAGCGCGAATTGATAGAAACTAGAGGCGGCCCGGATCCAATTATTTTACGAATTTGGGTCCGAATCTTGGAAAAAACGGACATAAGATGAAATAAGAATACGACATCGTAGGTTACTTCACACTCTTTGCTACTTTCCGATCTGCTCCGCCCAGTTTTATCGTCTTTCTTTGCCTTGTCATCACCATCACTTTTCGACATAATAATTTTAATTGTAGGTGACCTGGCGGTCCAGGGGGTAAGGTGTCAGACTTCTGTGCTGGCGGCCGGGGTTCAATCCTCGGTCCCGGCACAGATTTATCTGATTACCAAACCCCTTCCTTCACCTCCGACAAGACATCTTGTGAATGTGTGGAATGCCAGGCCTCCACCGTGGTTCGGATCCCACGTTAAACTGTAGGTCCTCCATTTCATCTCACAATCACCCTACCATTACACATTAGCGTAAGTGCGTACAACCCGAACGGGTAGTAAGACGCGGTGCTAATAATAATAATAATCTATTCAAACAATTTTTTTTTATTTATACAAAAAAAAATTATTTTTCATATAAAAATTCTGAAAACACTGACCTTTACTAGCGTCACCTAAATCCCCCAACCCCTCAGGAAGGGTAATAATATATATATATTTTTTTTTTTGCACCTTAGGATTGAAGAAGGGGATGAAGAACAAACTGAATCCTTGATTGGGATTAACTCCGGAGACCACGAAGCTTGAATATCTTCCAGAGTTGTGCGCTACCCGGCGCGCTGACTTAATCGGGTTTTCTGTCTCGTGAAACACCGCCCGAGACTAGTCCCAAAGGTGGGCTCTTAAAAAGGCATTGTTAACGTATCTTTTAACTATTCCTTTTGTTGTTGTTGTTGTTGTTGATTAAGAGCTACCCTTAGATTCTTCCTTTGCATCAAATTTTGTATGACTGTACTATTTAATACGGGCATTCCCCTCCCCACGCCTCTTTACAATCTTTCTTTGTTTTTTTATAATTGAAACCGCGCGTCCGTCAGGGATGTGTGGAGTCTATAAAACTTTGACTTTGCTTTCAATATTCGTTCCCTTCAATTTAGATTCGAAAGTAAAATTCTGGATTCGACAATTACAAAGCTTCACTCGGTTAAAAGTAAATATCTATATATTCAAAGTTAAATTCAAATTTATTTTTCATTTTCATCACAAATTGGTGATTGTATGATAAAAATCTAAGATAATTAAACTAAATTTTTGTAATAATAAATTAGTTTATCACTTTAAGAAGAAATTATAGTTTTTTTTATACCTAAATCTACATAGTAACGCAAAGTGTAATATTTGTTATCCAACAGCTATCATTAAAAAAAAATATGCCAACTTTTATTCAGTTTCATCTAATTTTTATTTGGTTAGACTTGGCTTTTGTGTTTTTTAAAAAAAATAACTTTGCATGCTCTTGATGCAATTAGTATATTTAAAAAAAATCTTCTCTCTGTTCAAAAAGCGAACCCCTAATTTTGATACTCCTGCCCTTTTTTCCTCTTGTATAAAAAAAAAGAGATATTTTTTACCATTATACACACCGACAAATTGTTTTTTTTTCAAAAGGTTTTTTTTATTGGTATTTGTTAACTTGATAATTTTTATTTTTACTATTATAAACGTGATAATCTAACAAATTAATAATTAAATAGCCCTAAATTAAAGTTGTCTTGACCATCACATGGGCCCGACTTTCACAAAACTCACCAGTTATTAATAACAGGTAAATGTGTTGAGGGCTGTAAACAATAATTTTACGACGAAAGGCTGGCACTGAAAGAGAGGTAAGGGGTTAATCCTACTGACCAAAGAATAATATTTCCAGGGCGTGAAGATATCCCACTTCCATTCCTTGAAAGATAGTCCACTCCTATTAAATAAATACATTAATGGTGGTTGATATAGAGACTCTTTCTGATTACCTGATATTTATCTCGGGGCAACCCCAGGCTACTGTAGGGGGGGATTGAGCCCCCTCAAGCCCCCCCATACCCCCATGGTAACGCTACTGTCTTAAGCTACATAATTTTGTGTTGGATTGTACGTTTAGTATACAATTCTGATACGTTTATTCATAATTATTTTTTTCTAGTCATTATGTGTATTTTGTTTTCAGATGTTATTTTAAATATTTTATTTTATATTCATGTTGGGAATATTGGTAGAGATGTAAAGGGCTTAGTTTATATTACGCTTTTAGTGGAGGGTAAAAATTCAATGTAAAGACTTGTCTAAAAAAATTAGTTAATTCCTATTTCTATTTTGACAAAGTAAATTCTATATAAATGCCTATTAAATGAATAAGCAGTGACATTTTCAGCTTTGCAAGGAATTTCGGGGGAACTTTCAGACGGTTGGACAAACTGTTGGTGTGTGTTAGGGCATATTATTTCTTGTAATTATCAACTGTAGAAACTTGTTTAGCAAGAAAATGACTTCGTATTGTGTGCTGATTATAATAGTTAGACATATTTTGTGAGTTATTTAAAAAAACAAGAAGTATAAAAATAATTGACTGCTGCAGAATCGCTACAGTGATGTGATGCTTTATGTTTTACCGTTTTTGGTTTTTTTTTTAATTAAAATTTCCTGAATGACTCAGAAAATTGTCTGTGATCAGTTCAAGATCAATTCTTCACTAGAAACCATTACAGCTTGGCTTTTGTAATTTGAAACTGGTAATATTATTTATTGTATAACTGTCACCTTTGTTTTTATTGGCTTGTACATTTCCTAGAACTTCCGTACAAGGGGTGAAGGAACACGGGTTAAAGTCTGTTTTTTAAAATTCTTATAACAAAACTTTATTGGCCAATACAGATAAAATATTCCTGTGTGCTCTTAAGACGTCTGGCTCTAGCTGTATTACCTACCTAAGTTAGGTGTTATCTGGGGGGTGAGACGGGCTCTTAAGACGTCTGGTATCTAGCTGTATTACCTACCTAAGTTAGATGTTATCTGGGGGGTGAGACGGGCTCTTAAGACGTCTTGTTCTAGCTGTATTGCCTACCTAAGTTAGGTGTTATCTGGGGGGTGATACGGGCTCTTAAGACGTCTGGTTTTAGCTGTATTACCTACCTAAGTTAGGTGTTATCTGAGGGGTGAGACAGGCTCTTAAGACATCTGGTTCTAGCTGTATTACATACCTAAGTTAGGTGTTATCTGGGGGTGAGACGGGCTCTTAAGACGTCTGGTTCTAGCTGTATTACCTACCCATGCTAGGTGTTATCTGGGGAGTGAGACGGGCTCTTAAGACGTCTTGTTCTAGCTGTATTACCTACCTAAGTTAGATGTTATCTGGGGGGTGATACGGGCTCTTAAGACGTCTTGTTCTAGCTGTATTGCCTACCTAAGTTAGGTGTTATCTGGGGGGTGAGACGGGCTCTTAAGACGTCTTGTTCTAGCTGTATTACCTACCTAAGTTAGGTGTTATCTGGGGGGTGAGACGGGCTCTTAAGACACCCGAATGGACTACCAAAGAGCTTTTTTTTTATTCTTTGTATCTAATAGCTAGAAAATTAATCAAGCTACATGTAACCAGGGCATTTTATTTGTTTACTATCTTTTAATTATATCTTTTTGACATGTTTAGTTTGATTTGAGAAGAGTATTTTGTGATAAATATAATTATAGTCAAGTAAATTCACCTCATTCTATGCTATTTTTTTTATAATATACATTATGTACTTAAATTTACAAGTAGTCTTTTTTATGGCTGTTTTTGTTGCCTGTTATGTTTAGGAGAAAGAGTTTAGAATATTAGGATGTTAAACACTAGAAGACGAGTTTAATTTTTGTTGGCTTGGTAATATGTATAATTGTTTGTTTTTTTATAAATTACTAGTGCTTATTTTAAATTAAAAATCGATTTGGCTTGCAATTAAAAAGCTTGTTTCAAATTTTTTTTTCTCGGTTGTATTTATAATTTGTTGAGAACAATCAGGAGGAAGTTACGTTAAGTTAATAGAGTTATCGACCGGTCTTACAGAAAGCTTTCATTTACTTTACTTAAGCCGCGGTGACGCGATATGAGCCCTCACTCACCGAATACACTTTTAATGCTCGTTTGTTGACCACCTGTATGGTGTAAACCTGTCATAAGAGCTCATTCGGGCGTCGTCAACCGACTCTAGTGGAATCGAACTAATGCTCAGCTCGGATACGAATAGCATTCCAAAATGGAAGCGGAACGGTGAAAGTAGATTTGAGTGGTAAAATTAGTAGATGGAACCGATTCTTCACGCCTGAGAATCCGTTTATGGCTCTCTATTTTATTTTTCTTGCTTTGTGCGAGTAAATTTTGATGTATTTCTTTGTATTTCTTAGCTCCATCTTTATAAAGATCCGAGCGGTGAAACCTCTCCGAGTCGCTCCACAAGTGTCGCTCGTACCATCGTGTCTTGGCCGCTCTCCTAAACTCGTCCCGCGGCGAGTTTTCGATCGTTTTATGCGGCCAATCGCGGAATTAAAATGTCTTTATACTCGCCGGGGATCCTCCTTTGACAGAATTTTCAACATTGACAGGAATAACACGGTTATAATATTATTTCTATGACCTGACTTAAGACTGGCTGAATCGTCACAGTCAAAGTTGTATTTTTCAAAATAAGATTCTTGAAATTTAATGACCAATTTATATTTTGGAAGGTAAAAATATATATACCTATATATATTAGAGAATTGTGCTTGTCAATTTTTAGTTTCAGTTTAATGTTTTAGGTCTAGTAAAATGTTAAGTACTTTTTGCTGTTTGAGAAAGAGTAAGGTCCTAGAATGCAACTTGTCGGTATACCGTGGTTACGGTAGAAACCATGCGGTTGTCGGTGGGACATACCCCCGACGGTGTAGCGCGAGGTAGACGTTACTCGTATGAAATATGAAAAAGACAGCAATGCTTGCATTGTGTTTTTTTTATCACCGCGTTTTACTACTCATTTGCGTTATATACCTATGTACTAGTTAATATAATGGGTTAGGCATTATGAGGGTTTAATTTAGAGAAAATTCACCCGCATTTGTGCAGAGGGAGAGTGGGGAAAAAACCCACGCTCATTGCACCCAACCGGGATCGAACTGTGACGCTCACACAGAGGTCAGGAAGCGGGCCCCAAAAATAATAACCATGAGGTCACAAGAGGAACATATTTTATTTTTGATAAATTACAATGATAAAATGAAAGATGAGTACATTAATGGCTTAACCAGCCTTCGCTTAGTCTGTCAAGGTGCAGACTAAGCCGTCTTGACATACAATATACTTCTTGTTCCACAAGAACGTAGAGTGATAGTTTGAAATGAACATTTAAATTTGGCGCCCAAGCGCGCGCTAACCTTATCTACTTTAACAAGAAAAAGCTCGTAAAACATAGTCTCGCATTACTATAAAAAATATTACAATTTAGTTAGTTTAAATATCATAAGTTGAAGTCCCAACCATGACCGTTGGAGACCTATCCTAAATTACCAAATAGCCTAAACTAATAACAATGCTCGAAGAAGTATAACAAGTTTCCCAATCTCCCGTTGCGCCTATAATATAAATTAACTTTACTATACAAGATGCATCTAATTCTAAAAAAAATTCATATCCCAAAAAAATTACCCTAAACAATATTAAATGTTACATAGATGAACCAGATAACAGGTTCGGGCGCGCCTACCGTAAATAAATAGAACTAAGCCAAAGTTAATCTCCCCAGAAAGTTACCAACAATTGATCGTGGACCAGCCACGTCAGATCAAAATAAAAGGTCCCCATTAATGAAATATTAAAGTATTGCCAAACAGTAATTTTGAAAAGTATTCCCTCCCCATATTTAGATCCAAAGAGAATTTTGATAGATTTTACTAATATTATTCCAATCAAGCGCCCTCACCTGGTAAAGCCAGTGGTACAATGAGTAATCCTATGAAGTAACGGCGGTCGTTATATACAAACAAGTTCTCAGTAAAGGGGGGG
>CABEEJ010002827.1:24958-49378 GCA_901482245.1 Timema douglasi
TATCAATAACAATGATAATATAGTAAAATGTTATCAATTTTGACCATAAAAAAAATACGCTTGAATTTTCTCTTCTGTTCTGCTGACCAAAATCAGGGTGTGTGTTTGTAGAAGTCATTTTTCAAATAATTTAATTTCATAATGTTTACCGACACACGGATATATATATATATATCCCATAAAGTTTATTCTGTGACCTATTTGATTGAAACTATTAATTTTATTTATGTGAAAGTTCCTTCTCTGAAAATATATTTGTCATTCCAATAAATATGATGCAGCATCAGTTTATATAAAAAAAAATATTTAAAAGTGTTTACTATCTTTTGTACAATGTTTCTTGTTTGTTTTATGAATGTTTATACATGTTTTAATGTTTTGTAATGTTTAGCCAACCAAGATGCACAAAATATACCATATATTGTCAAAAACTACAGATGTTATAACTCCCCCCCTCCCCCCCTTTTTTTTTTGTTTACAAATCCTCAACATTTACAGTCTCTTTGAATGCGGCCACATTTATTGCTTACTTGTATTTACTCATCATCATCAACAACCGTTCCCAGTCTCGTACCGGGTCGATTTAGTAAAATGCCTCCATCTTTCTCTATCTTTACACCATTTCTACCGCCTTTAATTGTTTCCAATCTTCTCCTCTCACTTGAACACTTTCTGTTATTTGCTCCTCCCATCTCTTTCTTGGCCTCCCTTGCAGTATTTTTCCTACATTCTTCATTTATATCCTCGTTACATCCTCATACCATCTCAGTCTTGCTTCCTCTACTATCTCATGTACTCCAATATTCTCGTTACATCCTCATACTATCTCATCCTAGCTTCCTCTACTATCTCATGTACTCCTGTTTCTCCTGGTGATAGCTAACGTGCTCTCCTTGTCTCTCTCATACGTCCAATGGGTACAAAGTCAGACAAAATCAAAAGTTTCCGCACAAAGTTGTTTATGTTTTACCAATATTAGTAATGGGGTTCTTTGTACCCATAATCACATATGCAGCACAATGGCCCATTTCCTTTCCCTTCCGACCACCATTTTGGACACTTACTTCTTCTACAACATGAGAGATAATTTCGTCACATGACTGAGAGGCTATGTTTTATAACTTTTTAGCACTTGTTAAGACAATTTTTTTTTTAAATCGGAAGGGAAATTATGGTTTTCTATTAGCCATCCAAGTACTTAAAATAATGAAGTTTTTGTTGTTGTTGTTGTTATTGTGTTTTATGTTTGAAAAGTATACATAGCCGTTATCCTTAGCTGTTTATATACTACGGTATTTGTTGTACTTATATACTTTATGATCGAATTAAAATTCACACTACTAGATTTTCATGTGATATTTGTGTGCTAAAATCATGATATGCAGTCCAGGTCCAGCTTAAAATAGAGACATTTACTAAATACTCATAAGATTTGTTAAAAGAAATAATAGACATTGAAAAATAGGAACATTTCTCTCCACCAGATAGCATAACGGTTTAAATTTTCAAAGACCTTCATAAAATAAACGTCTCTCTCTCTCTCTCTCTGTGTATATGTATATATATATATATATACACACATAAATAGAGTAGTCGAAATATTATAGCCAAACAGTTCATAAAGCTTGGTTGAACCAAAAGTAATACAAAATACATGTACACTAACATCCAAAACTACGCTAATAGCATTAAATTTTGTCCAAAGTTTCGGCGTACAGCGCTGGGAGAGCAAAGCTGTGCAAGCATGCGTGTACAACAGGTTGCATAGCAGTTAGGCACATGGAACTGCACATGTAATGACAATCACTTTCTGTGATGTAGGACGGTCAATGTTGACCCTCAGAACGTATTCCCATTTCTAGAAGGGCTGGTGGGTTGTTTACTATTAGTTGTGGTGTATTCCCATTTCTAGAAGGACTGGTGGGTTGTTTACTATTAGTTGTGGTATGTTCCCATTTCTAGAAGGACTGGTGGGTTGTTTACTATTAGTTGTGGTGTGTTCTGCTACAAGATGTCGAGGTGTGCAGTGTCGTGAGCCTGACTACTATGCAACCTGTTGTACAAGCATGCTTGAACAGCTTTGCTCTCCCGGCGCTGTACGTCGGAACTTTGGACACAGTTTAATGGTACTAGCATAGTTTTCCAGATGTAGATGTACAGGGATTTTTTTTGGGTTCAAACAAGCAATATAAACAGTTGGGCTATGAATTTCCAAACACCCTGTGTGTGTGTGTGTATATATATATATATATATATATATATATATAAAAGATGTGATTCAAAATTGGACATTGCAGCAAACAACAGGTTTTTCTAGTTTGGTTAAAAACATTTTATTATTTGTGTTTTGGTTGAGGTTTTTTTCATCCGAAATATCAATCACTGCAGTACAAAGAAATGTATATAAGTTCTATAAATATATTTTGGTAGTAAACATTTTTTTAAATTTTCCCATAACTTATCATCACGATGAACAGCTTCCAGCCACTTGCTGGATCCGTTTGAAACCGCCTCCCTCCACCTTGGCCCAGTCCTCCCCTACACACTCCACCTTACTCCCTTCAGCCATCTGTCTCTTGCTCTCCTACCTCCAAAAACTCCAACCTCACGTCGAGGGCAACTGCACGGAGCAGGGGAGTCCCTGTGGGGGGTGAAGTACAGTGGGGACTATGTGCGGCCCGTGACCGTTTGGGGTAGCAGGGAAGGCCCTGCAGGAACCTTGAAATGTGACGGCTGGTGGAACCGCGATAGGCCTAACAGGCCGGTGGTGGACGCAAAGTTTCTTTCAAAAAAAAAAGCAACACGATAACTTTTCATATGTTTTTTATTCACAAGTTTTGTTGAATTACACATAATTCTGGCGGAATTTGATGAAATCCACTGATTGGGAACTTTTAGCTCGATTCCTTCTTTTATCTAGATTATTAGTCAATAGGTAAATACAATTTGTTGTTTGTTTTTATAATTAGATATACTTGTTACCGATAATACCAGCGACGATAATACGGGTAAAAATACGGGGGAGGTGGAGGGGGTGGGTAGAACCCCCTTCCGAACCCTACCAAGATCCCCCCCGGCCTACCGCCGAAGCCCGGCCGGCCCCCGAACCCAAACCCGGGCCTTCCGCCAAACCCAAACCCTGGCCCACCGCCGAAACCCCGGCTGTTGGCCGTCTCCAGGTCTTCTCCCGAGCCCCTTTTGTCCCTAGAGGAGCTGTCGGTCTTCTCCGTGCTGGGTGTCTCCGTGGGATTTGCAAGCAAGCTGTCGGTCTGGTCCGTGCCGGGTGTCCCCGCGGGGTTCGCGAGCGAGTTGTCGGTACTGCCGCTGTGTGAAGTGTCCTCTTCGTAGCCCGACGAGAACAATGGTTGGGTCGCAGTTCCGGGCGTTGTCGAGATGTCTTGGAAACTCGTCTCTGTGAATTCTTCCGTCCACACTTTGACGAAAGTGAGAAGCGATAGAAGGAATGTGGCCTGAAAAAACTGTCGACATTATTAAGGATTATAATATAGTACTACACCAGAGTTTTTTCATTAAAAAAACCCTAATATCAACTCCAATGCTGTGAAGTCGGTATACTAAACCTTCAACTCCATCTCCTCCACTTTCCTACTCTCCAAATCCTCCATCATACTATCACTTTGTCAAGGTCTATATATTTGTAAATAACCTTTTGTAAGTTAATTGATAACCATCACCATCTGTTGCTGTAGCTACATTCAGCTATAGGATTTTATAGAGGCTGATTTTTAAATAATACGGTAAAAAAACTAGTAATGGTTAATCATTATTATTTAGCACCGCGTCTTACTACCTGTTCGGGTTATACGCTTTAAGTACTAATTACTCTAATGGATTAGGAATTGGTAAGGTTGAATTAGAGGAAAGTGAACCCGCATTTTCGTGGAGGGAGAGTGGAAAACAATTTTTAGCGAAAAACCACCCCCAGTTCACCCGACCGAGATTCGAACCTCGATCTCCCTCTCCTCAGCAGTCGAGCTCTACACGGCAAGCGCTAATAGTTAATAATAATGGAATAATTACCCAATTCTGAGTGTTGCCATTTTGTTTATATGGCAGAACTTTCAAAGTTTTGAGAGCTAAGAATATCGGTATTTAGTTCTAAAACCTTTATTACTATAATAATAATTATTATTAGGTGTTCCATCCATATATATAGCCTTTAAAAAATATATTCCTTCACCTTTGACTAGACATCTTGTGAATGTGGGGAATGCCAGGCCTCCACCGTGGTTCGGATCCCACGTTAAACTGTAGGTCCTCCATTTCATCATCACACCCTACCATTACACATTAGTGTAAGTGTGTATTACCCGAACGGGTAGTAAGACGCAGTGCTAATAATAATGTGTTCTTAATATTATGTAGAACACTAACCTCGTTAATCCAAACTAATTGCGATCGAAACTTGTTCGTATTGACCGCGAGAATAAAAGGATACAGTATTTTCACGAGTTTTAAATGACAGATTAATGAGTTTAATCAAACGTTTATTTATTTAACTGATGTATATCACGTGATATGTTCTGTAATTTATTTTTAGCTACAGCAAAACACGTGGTGTTGACTAAGACATGTAAATATTAAACATTTATTATCAAATATCAGTGTTTATTACAATTATCTTTTAACTTTGAGATTTAGTAAATAATAAAATATATTTCATTTGATTTTTTTTTTAACAAGTTGTGGTCATTACTGTATTAATTTATAAATCTGATAGTCGTTTTGGTAAACTAAAGCTCTTCATATCACAAAATTAATTATTTTATTGTTTTTTTAGTGCCGTGTCTAAATTACCTTCATTAAGCGTATGTACTAATTACACTAATGAGCTACAGATGAAGAAGTTTGAATTTAAAGGAAGTGTACCCGCATTTGCGTAGTGGGAGAGTGGAGAACCGTTAAGGAAAAAACCCACACTCAGCACACCCAACCAAGATTCGAACCTCGATACCTCCATCATCAGCAGTATATTTTAACATAAGAGTGACGGCTTAGACCGCGTGGTCACCGAAGTAAATAAAAAAAAAAAGAAATTAGTCTACTTACCAAATACATAACAACTATTAGAAAACTAGAACAAAATAAATAGGAAAAGTTTCTTCTAATCACACACAGCAATGATGAATGTCGCACTAGAAATGTAATTCCCGGTCTAGTGCCGGCCTATTTATGCGTGCCGTCAATTAAAACCTCTCTACGTCAAGTCATCGCAGATAATTGGGGGATTCCAACCAGTATTTTTTTAAACAATTATCATCCCACTCGCACATTTAGGAACTATCAATGGATCGCAAGGCGAGTGACCTCCCCTTACGATCCTGTTGTATTTACTCACCCGGAGGGGGCGTCAAAGTGTGAACTAGTGTTAACGATACGCGTTTAGCACCTTCCAGTTTAGCAAAATATTTACTCTTCACGCGTCACAGCGAATTGGACGCTATTGCGCGAAGAGATGAGATGAGCTGTTGTCGATTTCACAACCTTTATCCGTGAAGATAGACCCCCAAGTTCATGACGCGTCTACTTTTGTGGTTAACCAAGGAGCAGACTGGGGACATCTAGCAATGCAGGGCCCCCATGACTTGGCCGACTAACCGGACAATTAAACACTATACATTTTCGCGTGAACTAGAAAAAGGTATAGAAAATTGTTTGGGTGGGGTTTTAATCCTGTTATAAAAAGGAAATAATTGTTTTTTAAATATGGTAAAATGATTTCAGTAGTTCTCAATTCCACAGGGATTATTTATAAAGCATAAAACAGAAAACTGGAAAAAAAATTCCACAATTGGTTCGAGCTGTATTACCTACCTAAGTTAGGTATTATCTGCGGGTGAGACGGGCTCTTAAGACGTCTGATTCTAGCTGTATTACCTACCTAAGTTAGGTGTTATCTGGGGGATGAGACGGGCTCTTAAGACGTCTGGTTCTAGCTGTATTACCTAACATAAGTTAGGTGTTATCGGGGGGGTGAGACGGGCTCTTAAGACGTCTGGTACTAGCTGTATTACCTATCCAAGTTAGGTGTTATCTGGGGGGTGAGACAGGCTCTTAAGACGTCTGGTTCTAGCTGTATTACATACCTAAGTTAGGTGTTATCTGGGGAGTGAGACGGGCTCTTAAAACGTCTGGTTCTAGCTGTATTACCTACATAAGTTAGGTGTTATCGGGGGGGTGAGACGGGCTCTTAACACGTCTGGTTGCCTTCCTCTTTGTTACCTGGTAGAGAATCGTGTCATCCTTTGTTGGCTATTCGGGACGTTGACTCTCTGGTTGGGGATTTTGGGACCTCCACCTATTATGAAAGCTGTAAGCTTGTCTTTCATAATAAGAGGAGATCCAGGGCCAGAAAGGCCGCGGCTTACAACCGCGGATGTTTGATTGTACATGTGTCTGTAAACAACACTGTAATGTGCCGCAATTTTCCGCCGGCAGGATCTCGGCTAAGGTCACACCTAAATGGAGCGGTCCTTGGAGGATCAGTTCCTTTTTGACTCCGGTTTCCGTATTTCTTGAACTTGTGGAGGACGAGGGACAAAGTCGTCGGGATCATGTGAGCCATTTACAGAAGGTACTCTAAGTATTGTATACTTGTATATATTTGATATAATGTGTTAGGCCAACACAAAATGTAAGGATGTTTTTACTAGATCTAGTAGAAAACAAATTAATAGAAAAGTAATAAGTAATCCTTATCTGTAAAATGTAAATTAAAATTTAATGTTGCGAGAATATGCTAACATCTCAAAATGATGGATAAGTAAATATATTTCGCGTATTATTTAGTGAGTATAGATACATATGTTTATATATTTATATTGTACTGATATTTAAATTGAAAAATATTATCAATGTGATCAATAGTTGTCCTGACAAGTAGAGACTTATTTAATTCTTTGCCTGTAGTATTGGCACGATTAGGATGGAAAGGATATAATCTTATAGGGTATGAATTTCTGGTTGTTGCCCTTGGTCTTTTGTTTAATTGCGAAACTTTATTGTACATGAATCTAATGTAATCTTGCGTATGCTCTCGATCCGACTCCTACTTCTTCCCCTCCTTTTCCCCTCCTCCTGCTGCATCTGCGTGCTGGTATGAATGCTTAAAGTTCTTCTTCGGACCTCTTGGAAAGATCTGGACAGGCGTTGTCTCGTCAAGCCGGATGTCTTCTGTGTAGTTCCTGTCGCCTACTCCTAAAAAGGTGAGAGATCTGTAGATGTATCGTCACCTTCGACGGGTGACTCCCCTCCTGAGAGTCCTTGTTCAAAGGGTAGGAGAGTTGTAGCATGTCAATTGATTAAAATGACATCTACAAGTTATTAATGCTAAAATAATATAAAGAAACCTTAAGAAGAGAATTAAAATTGATATATTCTGCAATAATATAATTTATGTTCTGCTCACATTAAATGGATGTTCCCGGATTCGATTACCAAGCTTTCACCAACTGTTCTGCAAATATGGCGGAGTAGAAGACGTGACAGTTTCAACGGACGTTGAACCCCTTGAACTCAACATTGAAGAAAGACCTGCATATCGCTGGTCCGATGCCCATGAGCTACGGACACTACTCCCCTAGCGGACTTCCTTGGCACCTTCTTTCTCAACTGCTTCAAACCCCCTCACATGCCATCTATTTTTTCCTTGTTTACATGCCCCATTTGCTAGACAGAAAAAGAGTATATAATGTGCGATCCCCAAGTTCACAAATTGTAGTTAATCTTTGTATATCCTCGAAGGAGGAACCTCTGCTCCAGAACATGAAGAAGATACTGCTGACCGCGATGATTGGGACGTAGACGAGTTGTCATTCCTCCCTTCAAAGCCCATTTAGCCCTGATGTCTTTTTTACATGATTTCTAGGATTAAAATATCCCCATATTTGATATACATACCTCCCTTTCAAGAATGATATGCGCACCCTTCTTCTACACATGTTTTTTCGCCTGAGTGAATTCATGTTTGAAACATCTATTTTCCTTTAGTTCAGCCTGTTTAAAGACTCTTCATTACATAATACTAAGGACTAAATCCCCCATGTTTGATACATTTTCCTCCTTTGCGAGCATGTTTAGAGCACTCTTCTTCTTTGCATAATCTAATGGATTGTGTACCTCCATGTTTGATACATTTACCTCCATTCATAGCCCGTTTAGCGCACCCTTCTGATTTACATTGTCTTCTGCCCTGGGTCCCTCCATGTTTGATACATTTACCTCCTTTCTGAGCCCATTTATCACACGCTGTTTCTTTACATAGTCTTCTGATATTAATCCCTCCGTGTTTGGTACATTTACCTCTTTTCTGAGCCCATTTAGAGCATCTTTCTTCTTTACATGGTTTAAGGACCCGAGTCCCCCCATGTTTAATACACTTACCTCCTTTCAGAGCCTGTTTACCGCAACCTTCTTCTTCTTCACATAGTTTTATTACCCGCATGCCCCCATGTTTGATACATTTACCTCCTTTCAGAGCCCGTTTTGCACACGGTTTTTCTTTACAAAGTCTTGTGGCCCGTTTTCTTCCATGTTTAATACAACTATTTCCCTTCAGAGCCCATTCAGCGCACCCTTCTTCTTTGCATGGTTGTTTGTTCTGAGTCGTTACATGTTTGAAACATTTACTACCTTTCAGAGCCTGTTTAGCGCACCCTTCTTCTTCACATAATTTTATAGCTCGAGTCCCTCCATGTTTGATACATTTACCACCCTTCATAGGTCGTTTAGCACACCCTTTTTCTTTACATAGTCTTCTGATCTGAGTCCCTCCATGCTTGATACATTTACCTCCTTTTAATGCAAGTTTAGTGCACCCTTCTTCTTTACAAAGAGTTTTTACCCGAGTTCCCCCATGTTTAATACATTTACCTCCCTTCAGAGCCCATTTACCGCACTCTTCCGCTTTGCATAGTATTTTATTCCGAGTACCACCATGTTTGATACATTTACCTCCTTTCAGTGCATGTTTAGTGCATCTATATTCTTTACATAGTTTTATCGTTCGATTCCCCCCATGTTGGATACATTTACCACCTTTCAGAGCCTGTTTACCGCACCATTCCTCCTTACATAGATGTGAGGGCCAAGTACCCCCATGTTTGATACATTTACCTCCTTTCTGAGCCCGTTTAGTACACTCTTCTTCTTTACATAGTGTTCTGCTCTGGGTACCTCCATGTTTGATACATTTACCTCCTTTCAGAGCTTGTTTAGCGCAACCTTCTTCTTTACATAGTTTATTGTAATGAATCCCTCCATGTTTGATACATTTACCTCCCTTCAACCCCAATTTAGCGCATCCTTCTTCTTTACATAGTCTTTTGGTCCGAGTCTTTACATGCTTTATCGAGTTATCAAACTTCTGAGCCCACTTTTTACACTCTTCTCCTTCATATGGTGTCTTGAAACATGTCCCTCCATGTTTAGTCGATTTACATCCTTCCTTTGGCCATTTAGGGCACCCTTCTTTGTTACATATATTCTTAGAAATGGTCCAACCTTCACCCTCATTATATTTAGAGCATTTGATTCTTTTTCTTTTAGTGTGAACCGAATCCCATATCCCTCCATTGCAGTTTGTCTGAGAGGTACCATATTGTATTACTGGACTTGACAATGTTAAGCTTTCTTGATGTTTCTGTAAGAAAGAGAATAATTTAAGTTTAATAAAAGGCATGGAATTTGTGTTGTATACAATAGTTTTTGTTCATTAAAGAAATAAATAGTCATTCGAATCAGAAATAATAGGCATGAATAAAGAATAATGAAAAGTGTTAGAACAGGTGAATAATATTATGTATCTAGACAGAATGTTCTGTAAAAATAGAAGGATGGGTGGGGAAATCAACAGACCAGTAAATATATCTCGGAGAGTATTTGACGTTTGTGGACTATTAAAATAAATGCTGCAGTATTGAAAGAAGAAAATATGTCAGTATAGAGTGTGTGTGTGTGTGTCAACATTGTTATATGAATATGAAGTGTGAGTTTGTGGGAAGAAACACAAAATTAAGGTGAAGTTGGATGGAATGAGATTTCAAATGTATGTGGGAAAACTCGTATGGACCAAGTTAATAATAAATAGGTGGTGAAGGAGTGCTATTTTAAAGGGATTTTAATTTGAAGGTGAAATCTTACAATGATTGGTTTGGACATGTTGAAAAAAGGATGTGGATCAAGTGATGGAGAAAAAAAAATTATGTAAAGATGCGTATATCAAAAATAAGGGGTAGGCCATGCATGACAGGGTTAAATGTTGTTAAAGGTGGCGTGAAAAAATAAACATTAAGAATTTGAAGAATCAAAGATTATGTATAACTAGGTGTAAGGATGTTGACGTAGCGAAGGGAGTTTATATGGATATTAAAGTTTGGGAAAAGTTATTAAGGATCTAATAAGTACATAGTTGTTGTTTTAGCCTAAACGCACAATTGTATGTCTACCTTGTAAGCGAATGTTGAGATTAGGTACTTATCATAACCTGCTAGTGCTGATCTTGCTATTTACCAAGGAACATGTAAAAAAAAAAGTTAAAGAAAAAGCACGGATTATTTAAGCAATTAAGATTTTATTCGACAAATAAAAATACTCAGTAAGTGGTAACAGAAGTTATCATTATATAACTTGTCAAAATAAAGTAACAGCAATATTCGAAGCAGTAGTTCCGTAAAATCATGGTTGGGTCCCATATAATCGATAAACAAAAATAATATTTAAGTATTGAATTGTATTATATATATATATATAAGGAATACAGAACATACTAAATGCATATAAGATATTAGTAATAGAACTAGGAGAGAATCACCAGTAGAAGATTAGCCCCATAAAACCAATAAAATTAATTGTCATAATTACACAAGAATTTTCTGAACACAAAGGTAATGAGATAATTCCAACCTCCATATCATAGTTACAGGCACCAAGACCAAAATACCAATACTAAATATATAGCTTAGTAAAAGCCCAAGATTTTTAGAAGGACATAGAAAAGCCAGATCTATGAACAATCGGCCCTGTTAATGAAAAATACATAACACTCAATTTAAATTCAGCTGTGGCGGATCCTACCAAAAATGAGAATTTTTCAAGGATTCGTACAAGGATTACTATCATACCCTAAGCTAAGCAGAGAACAAGCTAAGCCTGCGAGACCTCCCAAACGAAAATAAAATTGATGACATAAAAAAAACTCATGAGGTACATACATGAATCAGAACTAAACTTTTACGAAAACCTAATAGACTGGCCTATCACTGTGTGTGTTATAAGCTGATGAAGAAAACTGAGTTTTCAAATAAAATGATACTTTATGTTAAAATTACATATGTATATAAAAAAAAATCCAAATACATAAATTTTGAACTGATGCTGTTATACAACTGCTGATTCATATTATTTTAACTTATTCCTCAAAGATAAAGAAAACAGAAAAACAAATAAAGGGAAATGTCTTAAACCTTGGGAAGTATAATGAATAACTTTATTGAATAAAGATAAAGAGAAGGATTTGTCATATGTATTAGTAAAATACATGTGAGGCGGCAGTTTGGTTACCATGCGCAAAAGTTGACTCAAATCTTTATTTCGATGTACACCAATATTCTGAATGCTAAACGAGTGAACGTTAAGGATGATAATCTGGATATTTTTTTATTTGAGAGTTAGTTTAGTTTACAATATATGAATAGTTTATTTTATAATTAACTTGACACGGAGAATTAAATAATAAATACCCATTTTGTAACGAGTCCCGAATACGAGAGCATTATTTTGATCCAAAATAGAGCCATTTAATTACTGTATGGAAATAAAATTAAACATTATCATTATATATGCATCATTTTCTGGTAACGTAAAAGTTGATGTATAAATTGTTGCGTGTCCTTTTCTGTGCTTCGGCCCGTTTTAATTCACATTGATATAAATAATATTGCTTTAGCGTAAAATATAACTAAAAAAAGTAAAATCCTATTTTATTAAGAGAAACTTCAACTTTTGAATGCCTATAGTTGTAACTCAAAAAGTCTGAATAGATTATGTCTTAAATACAATGACATTGTCAGTGACGTGTTGTAGAAATTCCTTGGGATGTATATCACATTCTTCCTCAAACATTGCAACTCTTATAACTAAACCAGTGGTTTTATATATTGTCCATTGTTTTCAAAGGGTATAGTCTTAAGTAGTGATTATTATATTCTGCATGGAGCCCAAGGCTTGGGTTATATAAATCATCATTTATTTTTTTGTGATGGATTTTGAACCCACAAATCTCGCCTTGGTCATTGAGAGAGATTGAGCAATAGTCGTAATGTTGGCAGTCAGGAAACTTTTCTCTTCAGCACAAGCTACTAAGAACGATTCAAGGCACGGTCATAAAATGACATAAATGCAAGAACTTTCCTTTACAAGGTCTGCTAGCTTAGGTCCCTCCATATTTAATACATTAAGCTCTCTACTTAAATAATTTTGAACAACTTTATTTTAGATGATTTCTTATCTGGAGTACTTCAATGTTTGAAATAATTCACCTCCTCTTTAAGCTTGTTATTATTATTATTAGCACTGCATCTTACTACCCATTTGGGTTATTTACGCACTTACGCTAATGTGTAATGGTAGGGTGATTGTGAGATGAAATGGAGGACCTACAGTTTAATGTGGAATCCGAACCACGGTGGAGGCCTGGCATTCCCCACATTCACAATATGTCTTGTCAGAGGTGAAGCAAGGGTTTGGTAATCAGATAAATCTGTGCCGGGACCGAGGATTGAACCCCGGCCGCCAGCACAGAAGTCTGACACCTTACCCCTAGACCGCCAGGTCACCTTTTTAAGCTTGTTTATTGCACTCTTTTCATAATGGTTTCTTGACCTGTATCCTCAATTATTAGCTTGTTTATAGCACCCTTCTTTTTTTATATGGTTTCTTGGTCTGAGTCAATTTGATAACATTACCTCCTTTCTGAAATTGTTTAGCGCACCTTTCTTAACATAGACGTATGGCTTGAATCATTGTTCATATATTTACCGTCTCTACAAAGACAGTTTTGCGTTCCCTATTTCTTTACATTGTATCTAGGCCTGAGACCCTCCATGTTTTATACAACTACCTCCCCCCTTAGGCTGTTTAGCGCACCCTTCTTCTTTGCACGTTTTCTTGGGCTTCGTCCCTCCATGTTTCATACATTTACCTCCCTTCAAAGGATGTTTAACGCACCCTTCTACATTGCATGGCCTTATAATATGGGTTCCACCATGTTTAATACATCTACCTCCCTTCTGAGATTTTTTATCACATTCTTTTTCATTACATCGTATTTTGGTCTTTGTTCCACCATGTTTCATACATTTACCTCCCTTTAAAGGATGTTTAAAGCACCCTTCTACATTGCATGGCTTTATAATACGGGTTCCTCCATGTTTAATACATCTACCTCCTTTCACAGCCCTTTTAATGCATCCTTCTTCTTTACATAAACGAATGGAGTGAGTTCCCCCGTGTTTGATACATTTACCTCCTTTCATAGCAAATTTAGTGCACTCTTCTTCTTTACATAGTGTTCGGGTATTAGTCCCTCCACGTCCAATAAATGTACCTACCATTAGTGATTTTTTATCGCACCCTTCTTTACATAGTTTCTTGTTCAATGTCCCTCCATGTTTGAAACATTTACCACTCTTTAGAGCTAGTTTAGTGCACCCTTCTATTACACATATATTACTAGAATATGTTATTATTTGGGTACAACTTTTAACTAAACCCTCACTATATTTAGAACATTTGACTCTCTTAGTTTGAACCGAATCACATAGTACTCCATTGCTTTTTGTCTGAGAAGTACAATATTGTTCTATCGGAATTGATAATCTGAGGTTTTCTTGAAGTTTCTGTAAGAAAGAAATTAAATACAATAAGTTTGACAATAAACATGTAATTTGTGTTGTTCATTGTGAATTAAATAGTAATTAGGATTAGAAAAAGTACAAATAAATAAAGCATATTGGAAAACTGTTAAAGCACGATAATGGGTTTGTGTATCGGGGCAGAATGTTCTGTAAAAATGGAAGCAGAGTTAGTGAAATTGACAGACGAGTAAATGTATCTCCTAGAGTGATGGATTTATGTGAACTATTATTAATAATTAGGTATTAATGAAAGAAGCAAAAATGTCAGTATCAAGTTTAACGCCAACATTGTTGTGTGTGTTTGTAAGTAGAAATACAAGAGATTAGATATGTATTAGTACCTGATAGTGCTAGTCGTAATATCTAACAGGGAATGTATAAAAAATAACAGGTACGAGGAAAATAACAAATAGTTTAAGCAACTAAAATTTTATTCAATAAATATAATTACTTATTAAGTGATAATGCAAATTACTAAAATGGAACTTTCCCAAAGAAAGTCATAACAATACTAGAAACAATAGTTTCAAAAAATCATGGGTGGATCCCATAATAGACGATCAACAATAATAATATGTAACATTATTATTTAGAAGGAATACAAAACGTGCTAAGAGCATATAAAATATTAATATTAGAACTGAGAGTGAGGATACATTAAAAGATTAGCCTCATAACAACCAATAAAATTAACTGTCATTATTACACAAGAATTTCCTGAAAACAAAGGTAATGAGAGATGTCGAAACTCCCACAACATAGTAAAAGGCAATAAAAAAAAAGTAAATACGAATTATATAACTGAGTAGAAGTCTAAGATTGTCAGCAGGATACAGAACATCGAGATATATGGACAAACGCCCCTGTTAAGGGTAGACACATAGCACTCAGTTAAAATTAATCAGTGGTGGATCCTTCCAAAAATTAGTATCTTCCAAGGACGTGTATAAGGATTACCTATCCTACACTGAGTCAAGCAGAGAACAAGTCTAAACTGCAAGATTTCTCAATTTTAGTCATCTAAAAAACCAGATTTTTTTACGGTCCAACTATAAGTTCCCATGAATTAATCTAACCTCTGATTACGAGCAACATAGTCTATATGACACCCAATCATGAGCAATGATCAAAGGCCACTCACAAAGAAAGAATCTTAAAAAAAATATGAACCATAATCCCTACGACCATTTTTATGGCCAAGTGATAATTCACAATATATTCAGGAGAAGCCCATAGTGAATTAAATTTTCCTTTATTCAACAATAAATCTTTAAAGAGACTACAGTTAATATATACTATTTTAAGGCAATCAATCAATTTTACACTCAAACATTAAAAGGAAAGAAAAGTTGAATAAGAAAAGTAAGGTATTGAATTTGAAACCGCCAAGCTTCTGTAATCACTGTGTTGAATAAATCCAAGAAGAAGAAAGACTTGTCACATGAATTGGTAAAAATACATTGCAGTTAATTTACCGTGTGCGAAATTAGACTCAAACTTTTCTTGGTATGTACTTCAATATTCCGATCGAAAAACGAACTCGACTTAAGGAAAATGGTCTGGCTTAATGAACATGTTTTCATTTGAAAGTAAATTTAGTTAACAATGTAGAAATAGTTTATTTTACAATTAACTTGGCTTGGAGAAATAAATAACAAATACTCATTTTGTATCTAGTCCAGAATACAATATCACCGTTTTGGTCATAATTCATTTACTCAGGCAAAGACTCATATAAAAAACAACAATACATTGTTTTACTTAATTAATAATAGCATATAAATAGAAGTTACCCAAATAAAAAATTTCATTTTATGAATAATTTTTTATAAAGTATTCACCAAAACTATTTAGTTTAAATTTTTGCTCATACCGCGATTTAAAAAACTAGTGAATAAAAAATTTACTCACGGGTACTTCCCCTTTAATAGGTGAAAAAGTTGTAGGACCTGGCCAACATTCTGACTTTTGATCGTAGTCCAATTCTTCTTTAAAACATTCCTCTGATTTGATCAGAAGATCAAATCCAGACTAGAAGGAAATAAGAAAACCAGAGATTTATAAAGAGAATGTAACAGAACAAATGTTTAGAAACATTTAAATGTTATATTAATCTAATTTTAGAACAAAAAACAATATTGGAAAATATTCAAAACATGGTTTGCTGTATGAAACAAGATTATAACACAACCATTACTAGATTACTTTGAATGAAAAGTTTACTCACAGGAAGTTCTTCTTTAATAGGTGGAATTGTTATAGATCCTGTCCAATTATTTGGCTGCTGATAATCTGTGACTTCTTCTTTAAAAACGTCCTCTGATTTTATTGGAAGATCAATTTCAGACTAACAGAAAACAATAGTTGTTTTAAAGCATAACAATTTATATTAAACACATTCTAAGAATATAGAAACATGCTTTGGAAAACAGGGCTTTATAGAGACCATGTAACAAAACCAATTTTTATATTAAACATGTTTAAAAACAATAGCTTTATAGTAGGCCTAAACACATTTAAGATAATAGAAACATGTATTATAGCATAGGGATTTATAAATAACATGTAAATGCACATAGGTTTATATTAAACACGTTTAAAAATATATATATATATATATATTTGGTGAAAATGTTTCAAAGCGTATTGAGATGTACTACACGTAATTAAAACTTTTGTTCTATTGATGCGGTTTTAAAACAAAATATTATAATCTGAAAAAATTCTATACATGGTATGTTGTATGAAACATGTTTAAGAAAATATCGATTTTTAGAAAACATTGATGACAAACACAAAATTAACCTGCTCTGATAACCATCTGGTCTAAAACATTACTGTCGCATTAGAATGTACTGCCAATGAGAGGGAAATCAATGTTCGAATCCTGATCGGGTATAATGAGGGTGGTTTTTATTAAAGGATATTCCAATCTCTCTCCAAGCAAATGCGTGTAGACTTTCCCTTAAAAATAGGATTCCCTCTTCCATTAATTTAAGTCATCAATTTCACAATAACTGGATTGCCTGTGACCGAGGTCGAGAGTTGAGTTTTGTGTGTCGTCTAACTCCATTGGATGGTAATTTTACTCATGTGATTTATAAATGATGTCCCATACACTATTTAGACGAATGGCGTTGAGATTATCAGGCAGATTTTAAATCATCAGCTATATAAAATATTAATTAAACCGTAGCTAGAACCTGTAATAATACCTTAATTTCAAACTTCTCATCATGCTTTAGATTATATTCCAGATCTTCCTCTGGCTCAATCTTCACAGATGTTTCTCCCTCCATCTTGTTAAAGTTGATGTAGTTATTAACAAATCACAAAGAATTTATCTTGATTTACCTAAAAGAGAAGTTGGCTTTGGATAAAGATTCTTATTCCACATTGAGATTTAATATTAATGAATCACAGGGGAATAAAATCATTTGTAAGCCTTTCACATTTGGTGGACTATATACAGGGACGATATAAGAGCATTGCTTTAGCATATATGAGGATATTTAATTTATTGTCACAAAAAGAGGATCAAATTCAAAATGGCTCATACAATGTTTCATAGATTATTATGGAATATTTATAGCACTTAGGATTTATAGATCTAATTATTTGGATTGACCGTAGTTTATTAAACAAAATACTTTCCATATTAGATATCTTGTAGCTAAAAATTCCATCGCATCAATCGTCAATTGAGTTATAAAACAACCGTGTGAACGCCGTCTGTTGGCGAATATAGTGCAAACTTCTACGGATCGATTTGTGGGCACTATCCTTACCACCAATGGAGGCTTCTCGGTTGCGGACTGACGTCATCAAGTTTGTATGTGCAACTCCTTGAACTTGATAGCTACATATTACCTAGTGTGTGGACAAAAAGTGAAAAAAAATTAGAAACACCGATTGGTTATACAAACATTTACTTAGAGCATTTGAATGGATATAAAATCACATTGAAAAAATAATGTACCATTTTTTGATCCATAATACATTCGCAAGATAAAACAAAATTGAATATTTTCGTAAATATTACTAGGTTTTGAGCATTTAATTGAGAATAAGTAAAGTTATAATAACATTTTTAGCAGTCCCTTGTCTCTTATAAAAATATCTTCATACGTCCTTGCTATTAAGTCTTTTCATCTCGACCAAAGAACATTGATACCAGATGTGTCTTAAACTTTCAACCAGCCATTATTACGGTCCTATTGTAATTAAATAAAATAAAATAAACTATAGCTTAAAAAGCCAAGTTATATGTAATTTTTTAATCTCTTATGTTTAATAAATTAGAAAGACCGATACTTTAGCTCAGTTGGTAGAGTGTCTGCCTAAAGAGCTAGGAGTCTCGAGTTCGGTTCCCGGCGTGGCCGAAAATTTGTCATTGATGAGAATGTGTGTTTACCGTTCAGCATTGATAAATTAACGCCCGGGGTATAAAGGTTGGGTTATTTTGGTCTTGAGTTAGATTATAAGTCATCTGAAGCTAAGACACGCCTAGCATAGGCCTACTGATTTGAATAAAAGGCCTACTTGACTTGAATAAATATTGGCCCAGGCCATGGGCTGGAAACAGTAATGGACGTAAATTTTAGAAGTTAGGTGTTTAAATATAACCATATATTTTACATGTTGCACTATATCAACTAAAATAAAACATTTTCTGTTACACTTTCCAAACAAAAATAAATATATGTTTGAACAACTTTCAATAGCGAAATCTAACATTCTATTTTAAAAAAATCTAATCTTTTATTTAACAAAATCAAATTTTTTATTTACTTGTTGGTGGATACTGCAAGCTAAACATATTCTATTATAGGGATATGATAAAACTTTGCTATACATTGTGTCACATCCTATTGATATTCTATAGAGATTATTTAACACTCACGATTTGTTAAAATAATCACGAATGTATTGAATATTTCAAATCAAATTGTAATATAATTTAATACTGCCTCAATTTTAAGTATGTAAGTAAAAATATATTAAATAGTTAATGCGAGTGTCTTGGATAATAATTATTTTAATAACTTAGAGTAAGAACATTGGAAGTAACTAACACCTTCAATGGAAAAAATATCTGTAAATCTGATAACTGGATTTCTACATGCATACAGTATAATAGATAAAATAAAAAGTATTCTGGTACATAGACTCACATCTATTATATTTAGCCTGAATAATTTTTCTTCCACAATATATCTCATATTTAATGTTAGGCTTGCCACTCTTGACTTTATATGATACAAATGTGTGAGTTTTTATGTGCAGTTCCTCGTATTTAAAAACAATAGTATAAATAGGCAGTCTACATTATTAGGCCTCTGTATCAGATAAAAGGATTTCTGAATTTCTACATTTATACAGTGTAATAGACAAATTAATCAGTATTACGGTTCATAAACCTACCTGTATTATAGTGATTCTGATGATTTTTTTTTAATAGATAAATTTGAGTTGTAACTGACAAATTTTAGAGTTGAGATGGGTGGAATCACATGCAAAGAGTTAAAGTAAGTTACATAAAAAATCACTTTCTTTAATTATTATAGAAGAAATAATAGATATAGTGGATATAAAAGACCTTCAACCACAATTCATTAATTTTTTTTTAGCCAACACAGGAAAAGTAACCTAACTAACACTAAAGTTAGTTCCAAAACGACCTATAGAAAGCAGGTAATGTAGAGGCTTATTTCCACAACCTTTCATAGAATGGCATGACTTAATGTGCGAGCTTAGACGAGCTATTTCACATTCACATAAACCAAGTAGTATAAATCCAACCCTGGAAAAATAAATAGAACTAACAAAAGTAGTTCAAAAATAGATCATAGATCGTACTAATAGCAAAAGCCCGAATTATAGTACAAAGTGTGGTGATAGAAATATAATCTAAAATTTGCTCACACCAGAATTAGTGTCAATAGCACAAACATGGGGATTCATAGTATTAGGCTATCTTTATTGAACTAGATAAGTAACTGTAAATGGTATCAAACTTATGTCTTATTTTGTATCCTGAAGATCTATTTTAATAAATATTATCTCTAATTTGGTTACAAAATTAGTGAGTTGCATGCCTGTTCTTAAGCATAACCCCCCCCCCCCAAATATACTTTAATAGAATAGTTATGACCGATTCTAAGGTTAGTAAAATACAGTGCTGCCAATTGCATGATCTGAATATTACTTTTGTTATAATTTAATCACCTGTACAATTCAATTTTAGGATATTTTCTAAAAGTTATATCCGGCAGGTCGATTATGGATCTCAATGACACGACAACACGGTGAAATGCCATTCGTTAGTCGTCATATGGCAGAATTGCTATTATGAATCTATTTTAGTACGTCATACAACCGGTCGCGCCACCAAATTGGCGACAATATAAAGTCACCCTTCAGAGTTCGTATTTAGCTGCGTTAAAGTCTATGAGTCTGGTTAAAATTTACTATTTGTGTGCTTAATATTAAAAAAAAAAAAAATTGGCAATCTTTTGATTTACGCTTTTGCAATCGGTAAGTAACAATAATATTGCCATATTAATATAATTAAATAGAGTATTTGTGTATATTTATCAGTGAATTAGACGAGGTGGAACTGTACGTCGATTTAGATGTATCATAAGTTTCTGATTTTATATTAATTTATTCTAGTGAATCTTATATTCGTTTAAATTGGTAAATTCTTTTAATTTTATTAAAAGTTCTTTTTATTTACTTTAGTTCAATCTTTAAGTAAAAATAATAATGTTGTATTATTATAATTGCTTAAATTATCTATTTGTATTTATTAATCAATCAACATGAAGTGTAATCATAACCTTATATCTGTATATTTACCATTTAGGTAATAGTTTTAACAATTTTAGAAACCTAACCAAAACGTTTTAAATGTTTATGTTTAGAAATTGTTAATGCTTAATGTATTTTCTATGGTTATTAAATAATATCGTGTTTTTGATAAGGATATGGAAGACATTAAAATATCTGTAGAATAGAGGCTATAGTAGGTAGGCCTATTTATTTTGACGATCTAAAAAAACTTTTTACTTTTTTAGTCGGGGAATTTTAGGAAATGATCAGGGGAAATCAGGGAAAAAGTCGGGAATTTCATTGGTCAAGTTGAGTAGACGCCATGCCATATGCTTTCACCACATTTGGAACTTGGAAGGCCAGCGTAGTAACCGTCTACCTGTCCATACTCGGGTAATAAAATATTGAACAAAGGTGTGTGTGGTAACATTCAATCACATTAACCTAGGGCTATGTTAAAGGCCTACTTAACAGTAAAAAAATAATTTATATGCTCAATCTGATGTAGCCTATCAAATTATTGCATCCAAAGATGGTGTAATACTATTTATAAATTGTTAAAGCGTTAGAAATGTTGATTAAACTATAATATCTCGTTAGGAGCATATCTGTTGGGAATGGAGCACAACAAGGATGGGATTGTTTGATATTTTAAAAACAATAATTGATACATTAATTTTTGATTAATTCTCACATGAGGCTGACCTGGTGGTCTAGGGGGGTAAGGTGTCAGACTTCTGTGCTGGGAGGTCCGGGGTTCAATCCTCGGTCCCGGCACAGATTTGTCTGATCACCAAACCCTTCCTTCACCTCTGACAAGACATCTTGTGAATGTGTGGAATGCCAGGCCTCCACCGTGGTTCGGATCCCAACGTTAAACTGTAGGTCCTCCATTTCATCTCACAATCACCCTACAATCACACATTAGCGTGAGTGCGTATAACCCGAACGGGTAGTAAGACGCTGTGCTAATAATAATAATAATAATAACTCTCACATGAAGGTTAGGTTAAGTTTGTAGGGCTAGTTTTAGTTCTAAACATTAAAAATATTGTGAGCCAAAACACATATATTACAACTTACCCTAATACATCTGATGCGATTGGGATAGTTTCTGTAGCTGTCGTTTTCGATCGAAATATGTGACTCTGACTCAGGTTCTTGCTTTATAAAATCTATTGGTACAAAGGGTTTTTAATCAAACAACAAAACAATAAGCTTAATTATACAATTTATATTGGTTTCAGAACATATTGACATGTTTATGTAGATGTATATCCGAGCAAGTTCTCAAATTGAGGTGTTTCGCACATTATTAAAGTATAATAAAGTGAATCCGGTGAATTTTTCTAAATTTTTGTTCTATATATACATCTTACAATATTTTACCATCATTGTAAATTTGCCTTTGTAGTGTGGATAGAGGGTGAACAAAATAATGAAATTTTTAATAATCCGATGTAGAAAATAATTAAAGAATCCTGCCCTTGTGTCTGTCCCCACATATCTTTCTAATGTTAATGTTGTATAATGTTGCAGATTTTTTGCAGTTGGTCAAGACTTTTGTTTGGCGGTCCGTCAAGTATCTGTGAGCAACCGCGTCAGAAGGATTAGCCTTTTGATTTGCCCAACACTTGGCTGCAGGGTGGATCAAGTTCCCTCAATCCTTTGAGCAACGAAAGGGTTCTCAAATATGCACCAGCAACAGCTGGGCGAATAATAACTTCTTGCGCAGTTCTAGATAACATGATGCGCCGCTACAGAATTGAAGAGCCCCACCAATTGGTCGATGAAGCTCCTCCGCTTCGTGTCGAACACAACAAAGTACTAGCTGCTATTGTGCGCAGTGGCATTGTGCAGCGATACTTCCAATAACTTTTTTTTTTTAAGATAATGTAGTAGTGTTGTCTAACAAAGAGTGGAAGCTTTTCTTTTCATTTTGTAAATATTAATTTCAAGGGTTATTTTATTTCTAATATCACTTTTTAAATGGTGTTATACATGTATATGTGTTTAATCCTATTTGATTTATAACCATGTTAAAATCCACATATGATTAGCATTAGGAGTGTGGAAGTACTTGAAAATTCGAGTTTGAAAAGAGTTTTAATAGGTCCTAACAATCGACTCTTTTTAAGATCTTAACAGAACTAAAAAAAAAAAATTGATATCTTGGAATCTCCAATCTTTTCGCAAAAATTCAGAGTTTAAATAGTTAAATTCAATTTTAAGGCATTATTTTTAAGCAAACTGAGTCCCTTAATAACAACTTTTGTTTAATTAAAAAAAAAAAATTACCATTATTGTATTAAATATACATTTAAAAATTTATGTTTGTGCAACCATAATTTTAAACGAAAAAATATTAGTTCTAAAAAAATATATATTTGGGTTGATGGTTTATTCACGAATCTACTACAAAAAAAATCGCCTTGGAATACCTCTAGGGCAAATACTGCTCTTTATTACGCAACTCAAAATAAAAATGTCCGCTCGCAAATTCCTGGTTTTAGACTTTCTCCATGCAAATGCACTTACTCTAAGATTCAACCTTCCTCATCACTAACTCATTAGGTAATTTGAATTTTCCCTTACACACTGATAAATTAACTACTGGGGGGGTTGGATGTTGTGTCTTTTCTAGATTTGAGTTAGTTTTTTTTAAAGTCCTGCGCTGATATAATCTATCAGTTCAGAAAGAGCATGTAAAATACTCCAAATAAATAATAAAATAAAAAACAGGTGATCTATTAATAAAATGTCATTTTTTTATTATTATTTTTTTCACTCTGTAAAATTTACATAAAAAACAAGATTTTGGATTAAAAAAACATACAACTTTTACAAAAATATTTAAAAAAACTATTATTA
Source organism: Timema douglasi (assembly GCA_901482245.1). Taxonomy (NCBI): domain Eukaryota; kingdom Metazoa; phylum Arthropoda; class Insecta; order Phasmatodea; family Timematidae; genus Timema; species Timema douglasi. The sequence goes on from CABEEJ010002827.1 coordinate 48,598, forward strand.
ATTTTTTTTCTTTAGGAAAAAGTAAAAAAACATGTCAATATAAACACAACCACTAGCATTAGCTATTAAATATTTAATGTGCCTATAACATGAACGGGTTGTAAGATGCAGTACTCGTAATAATAATAATAATAATAAATATATAACTATTTTGAAAAAAGGCTATGCGATTACATAAGCATCAATGTTTGCAACTTGAGTCATTTGAATATAATTAAGGCACAATACAAACAACAACAAAATTAATCAATGCAAGGAATCCTTTTTTTTTTAATTTGTGTAAATTCTGTAAAATATGCATGGAGATCATGGGCTCCTACCTTGAATCTGTCATTGAACTCGACAGGTGATAATTTGATTACTACACTAGCCCCATGACTTCTTTGGTGCTGACTGACGGCTTTGAAAAGCTACCAGACCAAATTATGTATCCCTACGCAGAACCATATGATCTGCAAAAACATATGTTTAGAGCTGTCACTTCTTACAGTCAAAATTTAGGTATATACCTAAATATTTACTGTCAGAAGTCAGCTGTTAGCTGTCAGTCACCACCAAAGAAGTATATACTGTATATACCTAGAGCTACACATCCAAACAATGAGTCGGTAAGAAAAGCCTACTCTATTATGCTATTTGCTAAAACTATTTGCTAATTTAATTGGTTTAATACTGTGGTGTATCTATAAGATGGTTATGGTAGGATGTATCTGTTATTAAAACAATGTTGATATATTAATACATTAAGTAACGGTTTCTGAAGCTTTCACTATATATATAT